>SZWC01006786.1:6886-61157 GCA_023375785.1 Penium margaritaceum | reverse complement strand
GAAACTCGTGCAACTGGCGGGGGGAGCGTCGACGCGCACCACGGAGAGGAGAGCAGAGCCGACGCGCGCCACGAGGGAAACGTCGGGGAGAGCCTGATTCCCATTTGTGTGGAACTACCTCTACTGAACGTTCCAGTTCCGGTTTTTCCTCATGAGGATGGCATGACCTCGGTATGCCAATGGCTGCTTGTGCACCACTCGGGCTTCTTACAAAGTCAAGCTGCATCGCTTTTTCTGGGAAGTTCTCCAGCCTTTCACTGGATGTTTGTGGTTCGTCCACAATCTCATATGGCTCAGCCTTGGCCAAGAACCGGAAGTTAATTCGCCTGAGAATTTCCCTGCTGCATCCTGTTACTGTTCTTGGAGGCTGAAGTAACTCACATACATTTTTTGGTCGAGGGTCGTGCTTTGATCTGTGCCTCTTTGTAATATCAGAAGCGGGGTCATGCTCTTGTCCCCTGCTCCTCTTGCAAGCCATAGTCTTCACATTTGAACCTCTTTCATTGATCTTCTGCCTCCCATCACCCTCCTCCGAGAGATTCCCAAGCTCCCGTTTGCCTCCCTTGCCACATGCAGTCAGCATGGCTCCATTCACAGCACCTTCGGGACTGATCTTTCCAAGAAGTTTGCTTTCTCCCCTACCCAAACCTGGTTCCTTCTGTTGGTGATTCACGTGTTGCACATGAGGTTGTCTGGAAATTGTTGAAGATTTTGACTGCTTGCCGTCCGAGGAACCTGCAGCCAGAACCATCCAAGGGAGTGGAGCACTACATCAAAACGATGGCTTCCTTGCAGAAGCTAAGAGACAACGTGTTTTTTCCGTGTGACAGTGGAGATGAATATGTGTGATAAAAAGAATCAAGTACTCTCTCCACTGACCCATCAGTGGAGAATGTGCGAATAGTTGGCACAATTGTACAAGTGGGCAGACCAGAAGCCAGCGGGCCAGGAACCCAACCAAGTACGATTGCCTCTGCTACTTCGTGACAACATTGTAGCTGCTCCTGAGGAAACCCAGAGATCAAGTTCAGGTATTTGTCTTCTAACTTTGCAGTTTACCTTGCAAGAAATCCAATGTCTGGTCGGTCTAATCTGCACGCACGGTTTTTCTTTTTCATTGACTTCCTGGTCGATTCACTTCGCGAACAACCTTTTTCACAGGTTGTCTTTGTTCAATGAACGCACGTGTGAAACATCGAACAAACAAGAGGCGGGTGACAGCAACGACGCTCACTGGCTGTTGGATGCCCCCCATTCTCCACTGCACCATTGACAATTCAAACTCCCGTTCGTACGAAAAGATGTTACTTAGGCCCCTCATACGTCCAAGTGCCAACAATTGCACTTTTCTGGCCAACGCCAGATCATAACCAGTAAGGCCTCGTGGCTCTCCCCTGCGAGCGCACATTGCTCTAACCTCACAACTTGGCTTCCAGTGACTACTAATCATCCGTAAGAAACGATGAAAGCAACACTCAAGGTACGGGTGTATCTGTGGAGCACCCCTTGGAAGGTGTCCTCCCCCCCCCCCCCCCCACCCTCAAGGGCATGGGTTCCAACCCTTCCAACATGGGGGAAAAAGCTGAAAGCATCCTTCATGCCATGGCCACAATCTACAAAAAGAGTGAATGGATTGGATTGTTCTGGATTTTCCCTTGCAGACAGGGAAGAATCCAAAACCCCCAATCCAAAGTTGGGGGACAACCTCACAAGTATGAGGTCACTGACCTCACAGACCTCAGGCCGGTCATGCTGCTCGATTTCAAGTGCGCATCCGATCAGGTTGCTTGCCATAGTTGCTTTAGACAGCAGCACGGCAAGTTTCAGAACAACCCAAAGCTTTCCCCAAAGTTTTTTGGCGGAGTTGGGAAGTTTCTACGAAGAAGGCCTTTTTAGCCTATACACTTGTCCTAGATTGTTATTGTTTTCATTCAATTCGCCTTGATAGCACATGCACTCTTACTTCTGAGTAAGGTCCTCCAAACGATACATTTCCCGAGTCGCACGCTCATTTAGAGCCCCTCCATCAAGTCGCAGTCTCAGTTGCAGTGCAGTTCCCGAGTCGCCTACACAGGCGCCTCGGGAATCACAATCTCGCGTTGATGTAAGGGTCTCCAAATGTGAGATATTCCCAAGCCGCACTATCGTTTAGAGGACCTTCCTTCTGAGCATCCAATGCCAGCTACACATTTCCTCCACATCAAAGCATTCAATCCGAGTTGTCTTCACACTTCTGCCTTGCAATCCGTCCACCTTGCCGTCATTCCACAGCTCATATGTTCATAATTGTATGTGCCCAACCCAGGAACCAAAGGTCCGTGGCCCAGAATCCCCACCTTCTGGCCTTCAGTGTGCTTCCAGGGTGCTTCCTTACTTTCAGTGACCGTTGCGGTTGTATGCTGAATGCCGCTCCAGTCATACGCCTTTGACTGGCTCCTTCCAGACTTGGCATTCAGAAGTTTCAGAAGTAGAGGATCCTCATTGACAGATCCATCTGGAGGTGGGGATACGGATGGGGCATTTTTGCGTGATGTCTTCCTGCGTGTGTGAAGAAAAAAGGCGTCCACAAGTCTCTTTGACCATCCCACGCAAGGTGACAGCTTGGCTGCTGTGTGGAGCTTCCTGTTGTGACATCTGCTGCTGCTGGTCTTCACTTTGCTGCCATTGCTATAGTGAGTGTGGACCTGGCCCACTGGTGTTTGGAGGCTAGAAGGCCTAGGGCCTCTGGCCTGCGGGAAGAAATGTTGACTGGCCAGTTCCTGGCCGGCTGGTGTGATGTTGGCAAGCTGGTTGAGAGGCCCAGATGCGAAACGGGATTGGGCAAAAGCCCTTTGGTTTGGAGGTCCATGTGTCTGGTGATGGTGTGGACTGAATGATAGACATTCTGTTGTGGGTGGTGGAGGAGTGCTTTGAGTTGCACAAGGGGAATGGTGCAGAAGGGGAGTACAACAGTGTGCTGGAATATGACTGTCGATTGGTTGGGTATGGAGGGCTTGAACAGGGCCTGGGATGCTAGCCCCAGGGGTGGCTGTGTCCCGGCCTTCAGGCAGATGTTCAACAGCAGAATGTTGGGAGATCTGGGCGGGTTGCTGAAACTCGTTGAATTGTGGTTCCTCGGTTGCTGGACCCCAAGCTGCTGGAACTTGTCGTTGCATATGATGTGGTTGAGTGCTCAAGAGCTGGGAGGGAATAAGCACCATGTGAGGTCGTCTGGGCCCGAGAGGTTGATTGCATAGTGGCTGAGTGTATGGTGCTTTGCCCTGGAGAATGAGTGGTTGGAAGAGGGGTGGTTCAATGTAGGGTTGTCGGTTAAGAGGAGGTTGGTAACAAACAGTTCTTGTGCTTGGTGGTGCCCGTGAATGAGCCTGTTCCACTGAAGCGCGAATTTGGGCCTGGAGAAGGGCTTGCAGTGAAGGCGGAAGGTTGGCAGTAGGATCCATGACGTGCACCTTGTCCAACTCTTGCCTTTCTCCCATAAAACAAGAGGTTAGCAGTCGCGTGGGAGATGTTATGGGGCACACAGAGTGGATCAGAGGAAGAAGAGGGGACTGGCAGGTGATGGGGAGGCAGGACGCGGACAAGGAGCAACGGAATTCAGAATATGAGAAGTCTGAGAAGGAGAAAGAGGAGGAGGAGGAGGAGGAGGAGGAGGAGGAGGAGGAGGAGGAGGAGGAGGAGGAGGAGGAGGAGGAGGAGGAGGAGGAGGAGGAGGTGAAGGAGGTGAAGGAGGAAAAGGAGGTTGACGTGCTGGAGGGGGAAGAGGAGGGAAGAAGCAGGGCCGAGAAGAGGACAGATGAGAAGAAGAAACAAAGTAGACACATCAGCACCCACACTCACGTCGTCCAAGGACGATCCATCTACTTTTGCAGTGGCAGTTGGGGAGGCAGGGCTACCAGCACCGCACACATGTGTGCGTGAGCTGCTGCAGGAGGTCTCCACCCTGCTGCTGCTGCCGCCACCGCCGCCGCCACTGCTGCTGCTGCTACCATGGCCTTGCTCCACACCACCAGTCCGTCTCCTCCACGACCTCCCCAGTCTGTGGCACACCAGAGCCTGCACTAATTGTGGAGGACAAGGCCAGAAGAGAAGAGAAGAGAAGCGTTGCAAAACTTGAGCAAAAAGGCAGAGCCATCGGCATGGCGGAGTGAAGGAGTGCGCGATGGAGACTTTCCCAAAGCGTGCGGTGAAGCACAAGCTGGGGATGACCTACCTACCTTTCAGACAAAGTGGACAAGACAAGGTGTTGCAAGCAACCAGTGATGGCGGCACCAGCGGCAGTGGCAGCGGTGACTGCAGCAGCAGCAGCAGGAGCAGTACTAGCAAGGGCAACAGGAGCAGCAGCAGTAGCAGCAGCAGCAAGTGCAGCAGCAGCAGGAAGAGGACAAGGTCGTGGAGGACAACCTGGAGGAGGAGGAGGAGGAGGAAGAGGAGGAGGAGGAGGAGGCAGCAGCAGCGGCCAGGTCAGAGGTGAGAGGTTCCGTTAGCTGGGAGGAGAGGGAGGCTGGGTCCTGCTCGCCATATCCGCTTCAGGCCGACGGTTTTCCTTCCGGTTGAAAGATGTAGCTGTGAAGAAGCAGCCAGGGGTCAGACACAAGCCTAGCTCTGCGTAAAGGCCTTGAGGATACGGAGGCAAGGAGTGTGGACACCCTCAGGATGCTAGTTCTTAAGAACTTTTGCCCCCATCCAATTGGCAGACGGATCTGCCTGAAAACCAGCAACAAGCAACCTCGGAGCGTCGTCTCCCAGGTGAGCAAGTGCATGCCAGCTGTGGCAGTTCGGGACGATGGCCATGTGCTCATGCAGCCAGGCCGATGCTTTGCTCGCGATTGCATGATTGGCCGCCGGCAGCAATTATTCATCGATAGCTTTGCTTGAGAACGCCCGCGAGACTGCAGAAATCCCATCATGTGGATCGCGTCTGAATGTCACAGCAGCCGCACCTGCCTTATGACAAAGTTCATCGATGTTTTGCAACCGCTGCGGCAGTTCTACATTACACGTGGAGAGTCTACGAGACACCCAGCCTCACCCAGTCTCAAGGGTTAGAAAATCGAACGAGAAAAACGTGGACGAGACCGTTCTGAGGCGGTGCATAACAGCAACCGTTCGTAACAGTGTCACTTCCAAGAGGATTCAAGGTGGTAGATCTAGGGGTGAATGCAGGGTCCGCAGCAGGTGAATCGACGTGATTCGCCACGACCGCTATTGCGCCACACATGCGGTTGATCTTTTGTCAACGCCCTGCCTCGAGGCGTTCAACGTGCTTCCCCTCCGTGGAAAGCCAAGGAGATGCGCTGTGCCACTGTCCTTCCATTTGAACAGGGTGGGAACTGTAAAGAAGGGTGTACCTGACAGGGAGAACGGATTTGCATGGTCATCATTTTCATGTTTCGTGCAGGCTTGTCCAGAGGCAGCGGAAGTGTCATACTCTATGAACCAGTCATTCACCCTCCAGCTTTCGCCTAGAGTGTGGTAACCACCGCTTTCAAGAGCAAATCTCGTCCAAAAACAATGAATGAATGCAGTAATGGAGCACTCTTCATAAAGCAAAACGAAAATATGCTGCCCTAACCAAGGGAACATACACCCATTTCAAAAGGGGTCAAATAGCTTGGATACCCGCACCGCGTGCACTATTAAGCTGGCTTACCCATGGGTTGAAAATTTAACCCGGCGTACTAAATTATAGATTCGGCATACCCATGAATACCTCGGCTGCTCATGGCGTACCCTGGCCCTTAAAAAAACCAAAGACATACGGGCATGTCGTTTCTTTTTTAAAACAATGGAAACGGTATCTTTACTTTTTTCGTGAGTCCACACAGATTAAAAACATGGTTGACATTTCTCGAAAGTGTGATGTCATCTTTATAGATGTAATTACGTAGTAGGTTGTCAGAGTGGAGTCGTACATTGCTAACGGACATATATTATGGAAAATATTTTGCATAATCAAATAGGTACGTGTTTTTGAAGTATTATCTCAAGGGGCATAGTTTCATGTCTTACATTGGTCCTCATTATTTGGGACATCCACCACCTCGACTTCTCCCACGTTGCATGCACTACATAGAACAGATCATGGCGCCTCCAGCTGGCATATGCGTGTCTTCTTTGGTATATGCGGAATGTTCGATGGATGAATCGGTGTAAAACACAGACAGCCAGGCATTAATCCGTTCAGTTGTAACGTATGTCGTATAGAAGTTGGCATGCTTGTGTCCATCCCCCTCCCTTCTGTCGGAGGCAACGAGTTTGACCTAGCACTGCCCGTCACGGTACCGCCCTATATGCCTCGGCACCGTACACTACCTCGTCATCATGCGTTGGCTTGTCTTGCTAAACTTATTTTGCAACCTGCTCGTGGTGGATGATCTATCACTCTTACCTTGGTATGTTGCCTCTTTTTTTTTTTTCGGGGTAGTGTCATCCGACAATGAGCCGGGAAAAAAAGCACCAAAATTGCACAAAGGTCCATGGCGCCTTCCTGGGCGGGATGGAGTTTAAAGACATGGTCGAGTGTCGTCGGGTCGTGGACGACTACCTCATCAAGAACCGCATGACCATGTGTTGGTTGCGGAGTGAGCCAACGAGGTTCACAGCTCATTGTTCCCACCTCAAAGACAAGGACTGTTCCTGGATTTTGCATGTCCTCATTTGTACGCAAAGTGGGTTGGTGAAGGTGTCCGAGTGGAAGAACGACCATGAATGTGTGCCAGGTGTTGGATGCGACCATGGAGATCCGGCAAAGACTGTGAAGTGGGTGTCTCAGCACATCACTGCCACCTTGCAAAAAGTCCTTGTGCGGATGTACGGATGCAGACTAGTCTTGAGGCCATGGTTAAGAAGGCGACCAGCAAGGAAGTGGACCGGGGCATCGTGTACCGGGCAAAGATAGCGGCACAAGTGAAGCTACTTGGGTCTCAAACCATGTCATGGTTTTTGTTCCCGACGTATACGCAGGAGGTATGTACTTTGTAGTTGTCCTTGCTCTTCCCCTTGGATTTTTGCATCCTTGAATAGCCAGACGCCATGTTGTTTTTGGCTGCTTGCAGCTCATGAAACTAGACCGCAACGCACACGCTATGACTAAGGCATCAAAGGGCAGCGTTTTCTACATGGCTTTTGTGGCCCCAGGCGTGATTGTCCTCGACTTCCAACCCTCCCGTCACATCGTAACGATGGACAGGTATTTCTTGAAAAACGGCCACAAACAAACGTTGCTGTTGGAGTAGCATTTCAATACCAACAATCACACAATGCCTATAACATGGGGACTGGTGCCCATAGAAAACGAGGGACATTGGACTTGGTTTTGC
Source organism: Penium margaritaceum (assembly GCA_023375785.1). NCBI lineage: Eukaryota > Viridiplantae > Streptophyta > Zygnematophyceae > Desmidiales > Peniaceae > Penium > Penium margaritaceum. The sequence continues at coordinate 53,838 of SZWC01006786.1, read as the reverse complement.
TTCCAGCTCGCCATCGCCTTCGTGACCGTAGTAGAGTAGGGTACTGTAGTCATTAGCGGTCAAGAGAAAGGGCTCATGAATGCAATGGGTACCAAGCTGTCGGGTGCCACACACACACTTACTGTGTGTGGCACCTTTGGCAGAATGTGCAGCAATGGTACGGCAAGCGCGCTGGCTTTTGGTACTGGCGTCTGGCCCACACGTTAACCCACGCTACGTTTTGGCAGTGTGAGGAAATTATGAGGCAGTGCTCCCCGCACTCTGCACTTTACTTATTTGGCAGTCGAGGAGTGGGAAACATTTTGCTAGAGCGGTGGCCACGTGTCTACTGCCCAATTACATGAAATGGATACACAACGTCAAACGCCTCTCAGTCTCTCAATGCGCGCATCCTAGAAGTACAGATATTGTACCCCTTCTACTACTTTGTCTCCATCTTTGTGTGGCCATAGCGCATGATGGCTGAACGCAAAAAAGAGGCCAAATTGTGCAAGGGCGAAGCACCAAATCTAGAGGTCCGTCTGCTGAACGCATCCGTGTTGTGCAACGGTTATGACGTAACAAAGGAGGGGCCCAAGATGGCTATGGCCACGCGCCCAACACTAATGTTCAGCATGTGGCCATCGCCCAACATTCGTGCACTTGTGGGCAATGGAAAGATTTTGGACAGCCTTGTGTCCACGCCTATGCAGTGCTACGCACTGAGGGGCAACCGCCAGAGCTACTGTGTTACATCAGCCTAACGAAGATGGCGTTCTGGTGCACCTACAACAAGTTGATGCCAAGTGTGGACCCAGCCACGCTAAATCCATTGGAGGGGGTCATCTAGACGCCGTTGGGTCCACGACGTGGGTATGGAAGGCCATAGAGCAAGCGGTTGGATCCCAATGAACCCGGAAGCCAAACAACATCTGCCCACGATGTGGCTTGAGGGGCCACACCATATCCAAGTGCACCAACCTAGCGGTAGTAGCACCAATAGTGATAGCAACAGAAGTAGCGTTGCAAAAGCAGTTAAAGAAATCGGAAGGAGCAGTGCGTGCAGAGGCATATTCCGGGCACGATTCCACAAGTGGTACCCAGGTAGAGGCAGACGTAACACAAGCTGCAACAACAGCTGTAGTAGCAACAACATGAGTAGGACCCATAGACAGTACAAGCAAAGTAGAAATGCTTGCTCTCGGTGTGCAGTAGGAGACAATCAACATCTCGGACGACAACGACCGCGAGTACAACCCAAAAAAAATTCCAACATATGAAAGTGGAGAGGAGGAAGTTTAAAGCCCAGACTGCGTTATCCTGGATGAGGAATCTGAGCCAGAGGAATCTGAACCCTACTAGTAGATCAGTGAAGAGGAGTACATGAGGAACAGACAAGAGTCCCTTGACTACACGCACTAGCGGCTGGCCACGAAGGGCATGTCATATGGTGACTGGAATGATGTCCTAGAGGACTATATGACAAGGAGGAGAATGACGGGGTTTCTGAATGGTGCGTAAAGTTTTCTCTTTCTCCATGTTTTACACTCCAATGTACTATAATGCATTGTCTAATAGTTTTATGTCATCTGCGCATGCCATGCAGGACAAGGGAGTGGGACTTCACAAGGCCTTGCATCATTTTGGCCCCAAGAACTTGTGAAGAGAAAGACACCAAGTAGAGAGGGCAAGCCAAATAACCGGTGGCCATCAGTTTGTGGAACCTTGGTGAGTGGAGCTCATTAGACAGTGTGGGTCTTTCTAGTGGTGTTTCTCATGTTTATGTGATGTAATGCAAAAATTTGATATTCAATCATAATTTCCCTTGAAAAAACTTTTGGAATATTCATCCTACAATTCATGGAAATTCTGCTCATTATCTTGAACCAACATAAACAGTACACCAACTCAGCGTTTGCCATGGATTGCCCATCACACTGTAAGCTCTTGTTTGTGACTTGTTTCATACTTGGCGTCAGTTCAATGTACTCGGTTTTAAAGATATGGGCCGGCAAAAATCCAGTACACATCATTAAGATGTTCATGTGCTCGTGCCATAAAGGCAAGGCAATAAGAGACACCATTGAAGAAGATGTAAATTCAACGGGGGAAGTCATTTATCCCATGAGTGACATATTCTACGATGCAGTTGAGGAATTCATCGATGGTGCATGCTTTGCACGTGCGTATGACATTCCTATGTGAGGATGTCATGTAGGCCAATTCTGCCCTGCTTGTGTGGTGATGGCGTTGATATGTTTACTACCACCCTTCTCTCACAGCTAATTAGTGAGTGGGATACCGAGGCACTAGATGCCAGTGTAGGTTCTATCTATATGTAAACCTATCCTTCAGGACATGCCAATGCTTCTCCATGTTTTATTACCATGTTGAATGTAGTGATATTCTGTACTTGGTGTTTTAAAATGTATGGTATTAAACAATGAGCACAACACCAGAAAAACCATGAATTCTTAACACAGTGCCCATAGGGTATCATATGTGACATTAGACTTCTTTCTTTAACACCTTTAGGTATGTGTTATAATGTACGTGGTGTTGTCAGGAGTTATTCTAACTACATGGTGAAATAAACATGGAACAAATGAATGGAAAACGTGTAGTGTACAGTGGGTGCCTCATGAATAAAAATCAACAATATTTAACAAAGACACTATGGGGTTACATACGCAACATAATGATGGGATGCTTGTGTACCCACGGCTTCTGATCACTCTTGGTGTACAAAGGAATACTAGTTGGAGCCTGCATACTCATCATCCAACACATGGCGTGCGGACTAGGTGGTGTCATGTCATACATGGCGTCTCACTTAGCCTTCACTTGGCACCGGATAGCATTGGCCTTGTCACATGTTAGTTTGGGAGGAAAGGGTATGTTCACACCCCAAGGACTGCGTCGACTGTGTGGAATGTCTCCCCAGCCATCCATCAAAGGTAGTGCACGGTCTACGTACATCGGCTCAATGTCACTCATGGATAGGGCTCGCCCTATCGCGCTAGTACCTCAAATATTTGCAAATTCAAAGGTGAAAGGTGCGAACTGGATGGTTCTCTATGTTCAAGTGCCGTCACTTTACACATGTTGCAAAATGACACCACACAAATTTATGAGCATGGAAGTGGCCAATGAAACGTGGAATGGAGCAGTCGTCAATTTTCCAGCTAATAACCAATCGTGTTGCTTAGTGACGTTGTTATCAATTGTACTCCAAGTAATGGAAGGGAAGGGTGCGAGTATGACAAAATGTTGCGTACACATCATCGACGATGAGCACTAGGGTCGTGTTTGTGCAATTAAAAATATTTACAAATGTTCGGTGTGGGTATGCAGTTATGTAAATTACATGACATGGTACACTGTGTAAAATACAACGGACTTGGATATGTTGTCTTGATTATGGCAGACACTAGATACGCGATTTGAAAATGAAAGTGGTCTCGGTGTACGGTACTTTTTTCAACACATACGCGCACGCCAGCTGAACATTTAACATGGTGGGTATCTAGGCACTCCATCCTTTCAAAAGCTACCACACATGTGTATCCTCCAACTGAGGGCAACACTCAAAATTTGAACTAGTAAGAAGAAGCATGCAAAAGTGGCATTCTGTACAAATGCATTCATCCATAATAGAACACAAAGTTAGGAAAAATACAAACCCATGAACAAGAATGCCACGTTAAGTGAAAAACTGTGAAAAACGATGATGGGGTGTCATTCATGTTGATCAATTCATTTCTCCTAAGGGACGTTGATCAAGGTTGGAATACTCTTATTGTAAAAAGGTTATAGAACAAAAAAGGGTGAGGAAGGAGAGTCCTCTCCCTCCCCCTTCCCCTTCATGAATCCCCCTCTACCCCATCAAATCCTCCCCCAACCACCTCAAGCCACTATTACATAAGCAAAAGGAAAATCCAGAAGGGGGAGGTAGGGCGATGTTGAACACTAGGGTCCACCTTTGTCATCCCAAAACCACTTTGTGAGGGAAAGAAAAATAAAAAACATTTAAAATGCAAAGGAAATTTAACGTGCATCAAAAGACGTTTTTCTTACCTTTTCTTGAACATGTGTTTCAATCATAATCTGAAAAACTAAAATCTCCCGTTTTCTTTATCCAACTACCTTATATCTGTGAACATATAACTTTTCAACCAGTGTAGTTTTGGCAGCCAATCAAATGCATGAGTGACACGATGGAATCCATACACAAATACCCTCCCTAACAAGATTCATTAACCTCTCGACCACCCTAACTTTCCTACCCTTCCTAAATTGCTCCTTAGACAATCTAGTACTACTTGTTTCTTGTGATTGATTATTCTTTCTTCTAGGTGCAACTATGAAATTCCATTATGTTCTATACATAAAAACATAGAAATTGTTTCACCACGTTCATGTTTTCCATCAAGAAAATGACTTTATGCATGGGAAAATCCTCAACTTCTTCTTCATCATACATTACTGCATTCATTTAAGCAACTCCTCAGAGTGGATGGACCAGATAGGAAGAATTTTGTCTTTTGCAAGTGTCACATGGAAGGGAAACTACTTCCATGAGCAAGGTCTTCCTACTCATAGCCCTAGACGTCACTTGCCCAACGTGGATGATGTATTCACTCATAGTGGAGTGTAGAAAGTTAAATTTGGCACAATTTTACCCTTTCTTACGCTCCATTCTACAAAACACTGGCACTGTTCTTGTGTACCTTCTTCCACCATTACATCATCCACATCACCAATTCATCATAAACGTTGCTCATACTCAGCTCGCCATCAGTGGCACCATGGATTTGATTGTCCACCTCAGACGATAATGTTTTCCTCACCTTGATTTGAAACAGCCTTTCAATAGAGATATTAGCAGGAGACAACTTTGACAAGGATCTTGATATGAATGTTGATAAGTACCCATTGTGATGGCCAAGTTCAGATTAAAAGCATGTCGTGCTGTCATTTTGTTAATCTAAAAGAATTCTTCCATTTAAAGGGTAAGGAGTGAGACAATTTTTTTTGGAGGCCTCTATTGAGGCTATGACCCTTCATATTCTTGTTCGATGTTGGTAAGTCAACCTACTACAACCTTTGACAACCTCCTAGGAACATTTCAACTGGTAATGAGCCTTCATCTTCTAGGTGACTCTTTAGCAGGTCCAGGTGGTTATGAAATCACCCAGGTCATTATGAAAGTACCTGTAACCTTTAAGACAAGTGCCTCCAAGGATAGGCATCCACAACTACTTGAAGGGGCTCATGTCACTTAGATTAATTTATAATTTTTTTTCTTCCATTCCTATTTTTACAAGATCAAGCTAGAATCCAGCTAAGGAATCTATAATGGTAGAAACATCCTCCACAATGGAAACGGATACTACTACAACTTCTTCCAAAACAACAGCGAACAAAGCAAAAATGGCAATAAATGGTGCTTAAGCTGCAGCAGACACTACTACGACCTTTCACAACAAGCCTGCTGACGGAATTGGAATAGCAACAGATTTTTCCACGATAGCAATGGACACTATTGCAAATTCTCACAACAAATCAACTGAAAAAGCTGGAACAACACTAGATTTGTCCTCGATGGAAATGGCACTCCTCCAACATTTTACAAAAATGCAGGTGATGAAGTTAGAACAACACTAAATTTGTCCACGGTGGAAGTGGATACTACTACAACATATTACAAAATACAATCTCAAAAGGTTGTAATGGCAAGAGTTTTGTCCTCGACAGAAACCAGGACAGTTGCAAATTTTCATAAAAAACTAGCTCACAAAGCAAAATGGAAACAAAGTTGTCCATGAAAATAGCAAACATTGCTGCAACGTTTCACAACAAATCAGCAAGTGCAACCGGAATGCCAGCAAATTTGTCCTCAAAGACAATGAATACTACTAAAACATTAAAAAAACTAGCTTAGAAAGCTAGAACTACAAGAGATTTGTCAATGTTGGGAACAGATACTAGTGCGACTTATTATAAAAACAAGCAAACAAATCAAGAATGGTAAAAAAAAGTGTCCTTTATGGTTATGGACTCGATTGTAACGTTTCACCAAACAGCATCTAACAAAGTTAGAAGAACAATAAGTTTTGTCCACAATGTTACAAATTTTCACAAAACATCAGGTAATGAAGCTAGAACAAGAGCAAATCTGTCGTCAATGGTAGTGGACACTGCTACAACTATTCACAATAAACCAACTGGAAGATTTGGAATGAAAGAAAATTTATGCACTTCAGCCGTGGGAAGTACTACATTATGCTATTTGGACCTGAAAAAAGCTAGAACAACAGAGCACAAAGCTCTTTCACAATAACTCCACCATCTATAATACCAACTGATAGAGCAGGACCACGAGAGGGTGAAGATTCTTCCGTGTCTACTACAAAACTTCCATCATTTGCAATGCCGGCGGTCAAAACCAGAAACTCAACAAATCTTGGTATTAATGAAATATTCATCACTATAACATACTCTTTAAGAATATCACTTGAAGCAAATCATAGTGCAGCCATTCCACACATTATAAAGAGACTCACTTGATACCCCATTGGTGTAGGGAGCACAAACATTTAGAGGGTCGGGGCTCCCTCAATTCATGACCATCCACACCGTTTGAACTGTCAAGAATCGAAAAAATTGACATTACCCTGAGTACTCATGCTCTAACATGAATTTGAGAAGAAAAGGGAAAAAGGGCAGCTGAGGCAACCTTCACCTTTTTCCTTCAACTATTGCAGCCATCAGAAGTTTCCTAAATTATGTTGTGGAGTCATCTGGGTTCTTTGGCAATGCTTCACTTTTGTAAGTGGAGGCCATAGACACCTTTCACCACCTTCAATGAATTTGGGAAGTTATTCTATGGCTCTCAAACCCAATAAAATACAAGAGAAGACTCTAGAAGGAATTTCTAGGTGATGTTCTACTATTGCCACACTTTTGGGCATTCATCATGTGGTAGAGAGGCCTCAACTTACCCTATAGGTGCTCCTAGAGTCAAAGTGGGAGACCTCATAACTTCTGTCTTGGAGGTTACAAGCCACGTCAACGTATTTTGTATCATTTGGGTCGTTTGTGATACATTATCATTTCATTGTGCCTAGAAAAGGACCAGAAATCACAACGGAGCTGGTCGTCAACTTTCTTATTGGCGAGGAAATTTGAGAAAACCTCCCCCATTGGGTTGGACATTATTAGAAATTTATGAGAAATCAATTGTCAACCATCATATTGCGGATCTGTGGCCTTGCTTTACCACTCACTCACTCAACACTGATCTACTAATTGCTTCAGCGCTGATGGGTCGCTTCAGCAACCATCGGATTCTCCCTCACAGTTTTGCAAAAAAAGTGCAAACCTTGGATAATTTCACGAATATAGTGAGAATTACAATATAATCATCTACGTGCAAGCAAAAGGTGGATAGGCGAACCCATTTTTGCTCACTACTTCTACAAGCAAGACAGAACAACAAGGGAAAGAAGGAAGGAGCAAAAGTGCTCATGCTCATTCAAAGACCTGTGTGATGCCCCTTTCACTCCATTATACTGTAATGCTTAATCTACTTCATGATTTGAAAGTTGAGAAAGAAAGATCAAGTTCAAGTGACAGTATAGATGTACCCTCATTTTTAAAAGGTAACCACATCGCCTTTTATAAGTAAATGCCTCTACCAGCCTTCTTTATTCAACCTTCACCCACACGGACCATTATCCTCCATGAAGGTGCATTTAAATCCCCACTTTTGATGGCTACGTTTGGGAAAACAATATCTCATGATACCTTTTTTTAACTATAAAAAGATCTAACAATTCCTTTCTCAAATGTAGAGATGTCAGGCACAAATCCTTGCCTCATCATCATCTATGGTGCATTTCGAGGCCCTTTTGATCCTATGAACCTTTAGCTTTATGGTGAAGGGCTGTTATTCAACCTACTACATAACCTCTTACAACCACATAGTCACCTTTCATCTGCCAATGACCCTTCATGGAACGGATGACTCTTCAGCTGGTTTTGGTGGTTACGTAACAATGTGTAACCTTTAAGGCAATTTCTTTCAAGAAGGCACCCCTTGCACTCCTTATGGGTATTAGATCACTTAGTCTAATATGCCTTAGGGTTCCTAAAGGTGAATTGTTTTGAAATGGATTTCCTAATTTTTTGTTTGGTCACCAAAAAAGGCTTAACTATCACTCACTTAAAAGCATGACCTCTATTTTACTAGCAACCACATTCATTTGTCAGACATAAACCAAGCGCATACTCATGCATATCTTGTGTACAAGTAAACAAATTCTCAAAGCATAGACGTATTCATCTCCTTTAATTTATATTTGCTACAAAAATAGATACTATATCCCAATACACTTTTCATTTTTTGATAGAGTGACATACTATGTCCTCGATTCAAAGCATTAGATTTTAATGGATAGGTTTGCATATAAATGCATGTCAGGGAGAAAATTCCTTACAATAATGTATACTTCGAAGAGATCTATATCAGACATGGATAGCAAATCATGATATATATAATTGGGTTAAAACACTTGTTTGGTGTGGAACATCCCATGTGAAAATTTCATAATACACCCTCTCATCTCAAATGGATGGGGATCATCATTGACACTTTTAAGATTGTAGATTCATTTCATAAAGACATTTGAGTAAAAAATGTTTTTTTCATATAAATATAGATATTTACAGTTAAGTGTTTATTAGAAAAACAAATAAAAAACATAAAAAAACTACTGATTTATGAGTATTGATAGCATTGATATAATAAGTTTTCGAAGTTCCACAAACATCATTGTAATTTTTTTTAAGTTTCCCACATGCACAATCGATTACAATCTCCTTATACAAATCTCAAGATTGGGGCAATATCACCTTGAGATACATATTGTGCTTAAGTATGGATTGATTTATATTAGTGGGTGTATCATCCAGTGAAGCAAGGTGGGATAAACTATTATAAACTAAAGAATTTCATCGTAGAAGGAAAGTGGAGGATGAAGGATAAAAACTTGTATGGATTAGTTTTTTCTTAAAAATAAGCTTTTCTTAGTATTCTACAATTAGTCTCTCATTTGGAGACAGGGACTTCACCGAATGTGGGAATTGTATTTGAAGTTGACAAGGCTGGTTTGTGATAGTTGTTGCGTGAACAGCATTGCAAAACAGAAATGAATTATTTATTAGGGAACACTAAAATAACGTTGAGGGTTTTCTCTCTACATAAAACTAAAAACACAAACCATTTTAATCTTCTGATTTTTTTAACTCATTAATGAATCTCATTTGTGGCTTTATTAGCTAGGCGGCTAGATAAACACACCCAAAAAGCTTTAAATTTTGGAGGTACCTCACTAGGATTCATCATTTGTCCCCAAACCCCATACAAGCATCAAACTAATGTTTGGAAATGTAGCATGGGAAATGTTTTTAAATTAACGTATTTTTTTAGACATGTTTAATGGATAACTAGAGCATAAAACGTACAATTCACTAGTGTATGATTTCAGTACCTCGTAGAATACAACCCTTTGTAGACACAACCAATACATTTGCATTTCTGAAGTGGGGCAAGATCGAGTAATTTAGACAAGAGTGAGAAAAAACCAAAACTTTGAGTAGGGAGGATATCCCATTTTTATACATAAATATTTTAAATCCCTTATGTCCTTCATGTTTTCTGTGTTTGGAAGAAAACACCCACATAATGTATCAATACAATGTTCTTTAAATTTCAAAATCTTTTCCATATCGTTCTTTTCTTGTAAAATAAATCTGTTTTCGCAAACAATTCAAATTTTATCACCTTTACTTTATTATCTTAGTGAAGATATGTTATAAATCTATCTTAGAAAATTTCAAAAGTAACTTGTACCTATATTTGTATAGTAGAAATAATGGTTTCTATAGAATAATAAAGAATAATTTTCCTAACACAATGGATTTTTTCATGCCTACTTTATGATGTATCTCATCTTGACAATGTTAAGCATGAAATATATGATACTTTCCTAAAACAAACCGTCTGAATTTTCTCTTTGATTTCTTGCACACATCCACTTGTTGTAATGTGTCAGTTTCATTCATTATTGGTACCATTGTTTTACAGTGTCAACACCCACTACAACCCAAATTCGCTCCCCAGTGGGACTGACACAACCTTCCTTACGTGTCAAATGCATGGATCTTGTTCAAATCATCCTGAAAGTCCCATAATAAAAAATGATTCTGAAGGAAGCCTACTTCCAAAGATTATGTTTGAGGGGAAGTTTCTGGTGCTAAGCTACGTAAAAATGCAAATGTGAATTCGATGATTTCTCACTAACACATGGTGAGCCCTGGATATGGTAAGATTGCGAATCATTTTCTTAGCATTTTTTCCTGAATCGCTTCTTTTTCCCCTTCACTCTCCCTCATCCACGATAGTCCTTTCTCTAGTTCAAAACTTCCTGTGTTACCTCACGTGCCCTTGCCTTGTATCTTTGTTTTGAAATGTGTTGCATGAAAGTTCATGCTTTTTGTTCTTCAAATTACATTCATTCCAAGGAAGGGGATTATGGTGTTCCTTTGAATGGATGATATGTAAAGGAACAATAGAATGAGGGTTAAGGAGTTGGTTCTAGTGGTGCTAATGGTAGTGATGTTACTAATAATATTTGTAATTCGTATGAAGAAATTTGCAAAAGGATTGGTTAACATCACAAGAAAACCATCAAGATATTATGCGAATGATGAGTATATTGAATTTTGTTATTCATAAGGTCATGGAGACAGCTGTTGTAAAAATAACATGTAGGAATAGGTCTTTATGTGGTGCAGAACCTGGAATCAGTGAGCTTGGAGATATTTTGAATCGATTTGTGTCATTAAATGAACCTTATTCCAAATAAAGAATTCCTTCAAGAAAACATGATCACAGATTTATCTATGGAAATTTTCCCTTTTTTTGTTTCAAGTTCATTATCTTGTCAAGGTTTGAATGGCGTGATCAGACCCATGAAGACACTCAATCGTTCTGATCCATGATCTTTCTCCCTAGTATCATTGAGAGACTTTGTTAAATGCAAAATGCTTTTCCACATTCATGTTGAGGAAAAAATCCGCGCCAGTGATATACCAAATCTTCTGTTGAATTATAAAATGGTTGTGGTGTCCTTGAATGTTGATAGAATGGATCAAGTAAACCTGTAGCAGAGAAGGAAAAAATGTAGAAGCACAAAAAAGTAAAAAATAAACAATCATGTGCAAAAAGTGTATGCGTTACAAAAGCTAGAGTATTCATGGGATGTCTCTTACCAAATGCATGGGTATCCTGATTAATCCGATAACCATGAATAGTGTCTTAGAATCGTGTTAAATTTTATGTTCAGTCTTCACCACATGCATTGAACATACCAATACCTTGTTTTCTCCCTTTGTAGACATCCTTGATTGTGGCTATGTCAACATGTAAACCCAATGTAGCTTGGTGTTCACACAATGATTCTCGATTATCTTTGTAGCTGACTTAATCAACGTTCTACACCCAAGGAAATCTGGACATTTTGACATGACGCTTGTGTTGTTACTCTTGATTATTGATTGTCAAATTCTTGCTTGTAATCTCCATATTAGAGAGGAATAAAAAACCACTATATCTCTTCACAAACCTTACCCAATATAATCTACTAAAGATAATTTACAAGAAGATAGACACAATCTTGTTAAGAGCCCGGCTAGCTAACAAAACTTCCATTTAGATTACAGATAAATGTTGAGTCGAAATTTATATCTTCTCTCTGGCCTCCTCAATCAGTTTCCATGTCGCACATGAGACTAAGTGACACATATCCAAGAAGTTCTCTATGTGAAGCCCCACATGCCACGTCCATGTGAGATACTTCATGGTGTGCTTGACAGCTACAAATGTAGTAGACCATTATTGGCAACGTCTTCACTCAAGTATTGAACTTAATTTGCTATGCGATGGAAGATGCCAGTCATGATTAAAGTCAAACTACCCATTACAAACTAACAGTGGAGCTTCTAGCATGTAAGTTTAATTTTGTTGATGAGAACATCAATGTCAAGGTATGACAGTTTGAGCTTATGGATGTATAGACAAGTTTTAAATCCTTCATGTCAAAATGCCTCAAATGAGCTTCCAAATACTCATACTGGTTTAGACTAATTATGTCTGCTTCTTTTTCACGCTTGATGGAAATTCCAAGGTATTATCGAAGATGAAAAAATAATCTCATTTTAAACCACTTTCTCAAATACATCTAAAGACATTTGAAATCATTCTTCAGGACGAGCACACATTCAAGTCGTATACATGTAATTTGAAAGGCATGGTGCCCTTTTCATTTTGTGCACATACATTTCATGGTAGTTGTCACGATGCAAGAATGAATCATGAGCTTAAAAAGGCATTTGTATTTTGGTATAAGGGTTTTTGGGTATGTTTCAACCTAGGCTTCCTTGCATAAAATGTATTTACCCCTAATACCATCTTCATCAGTGCCTCCTTGTTTTCTAACAACTTTTAAGTGGATTTTTTTATGGTGTAAGCAGATACATTGGCAAGATCGTATTAGAAAAGGAAACATTACATTACTCGTGCAGAGTTTTTCGTTGTACATGATCACAAAAAGTATTGGTCAATTCCACCAATCAGGCCTTAGACTTTTCTAACTTGCTATCATTCACTTGGATTCTACATGAGCCTATGAAGATTAATTCCAACTATCCTTAATGGAGTAAAATTTTCAAAGCCAATTGAGTGCTCAGAAAACTTTAGTGCGCTCCTTTCTAACTGAGAATGAGAAGTTAATGCTTGAACAATCACCAATATCCCCTTTATAGTATTATCAAGGAACCATATGGCACAGACTACTCATTCAACTTGATGACTCTTCATGCAACTTTCCATATGGACATTGTTAGTGTGTATCATTAGTGATTTGAGAGAGAACCTAATCATATCCTAGGAGATTGTATACATCAAAACAGGCATCCCATGTTTTTGCATTTTCCTCATTTACTCCTCTCCCTATGGCAAAACCTAGTTGATGACCCTACTACTTTTTTGGGTTTGTGACTTTTCTTAATCCTCCAAACTTGCCCTTTCCAAAAACATATCTGTGGAGATCCAAATCCTTGCTCAAGAAGATCTTATTCATTCTTTGTGGTCCCATATTTTTTTAAGGTAATTTTCATAGAAAATGAAGGTATACTTTGAGTTATGGCATCACCTTGCTAAGGCCTTCACTAACCTGCACCACATTGAAGCTGGTGTAGTTAACCATATTCAAATGGGAGGTGCCCATCTCCTCTGTGAGCATATTTTGGGTGGATCCAGATTATTCTAAATGTTTTATCCTCTTGGCAAAGAAACTTCCAACCATAAGGTGCACAAGATAAGTAGCCAAATGCATCGGTTTTCTCTAAACAAAGAGCCATTTTGGCATTAAAGAGAATGCACCTTTCCATGCCAAGAAAATTGAATTTCATTATTGCTTTATGCTTTTTTCTATTTGTAACATGGTTGTGGATTCCTGGTCTTCAATTATTGACTTCGTGAGCCACTCTTGAAGCCCTAATGCTCCCTTTGAAATTCCCTCCTAAATGCATTCACCTGCATATCCATCGGCCACTGAAACATAGCAATGTTTTGCTAGTAGAGTGTGTTTTTCATTATTGAAGGGGGTTTCTGTTCCAAGGGAAACCAGGATGATTATTCATTACATGATTGAAAACATCATTAGGGAGAGAAAAGCCCATGTACCTTTTCTTGCATCATCATAAACACATCTTCTATTTAGCATCCACTTTCTTTCAAAGGATGTGTGATTACTTTGTAAATTTGATATGTTAATTTTTCCACAAAAATATCAAATAAGTGTAGTATATATTCACATATAATTTATAGTATAAATGTGTCAATCTAACATAGCCATGGAAATAGACAGTAATCCATATTCGGAAAAATAAGGATTGGCATGGAAATTTTCATGTAGATGATGATGGTGATGTAAATGATGATGTGAATGAAAACAGGTATTTTATACGTAGAAACATATGTATATGTACGGAAAAGATGCTTATGATATGATGTTGTTTAAGGTACATAGTTGAATGTAGATGCATGTATTTATTTTAACATGCAGAATACATACAATTGGTTTCTTTGTAAATGAATGCAAATAGCCATAAAACGTAAAATTTCACTTTTGAAGGTAATTGAAATTCATTCATGCTTCACTTTCCAACTTGTTTTCAAATGTATTTCCTCATAGTTTTGATTTTATTCTTTTAGTTCCTGAACCTGAAACTAACAATATAGTGCTCAAAGATGCAAGAAAGATAGCAAAATGGATACTCCATCATACGAATGTTCTTCATAAATGAAAATGATTTCCGTTCTTTCATCTGATACATATTTTCATTTTTACATGCAATCAAGATTATTTGGCTGAAATGTTCTTGAGTAAGAATCCTTGAATCATTTGACATCTATCAAAAGACATAAGGCTAAAGAAAAAATACTTTTTGCATTAAAACATGAATACATTTCCGCCAGAGCTACTATTTGGTTGTCATGTCATTTTAAAGATTGACAAGTATCCCTATTGATACCTTTTTTAGGTCATCTGCATCTTTTCTGATCAAAAAATAATTGGAACTCTAACTTTTTAAGTTAAAGGATTTTCTTATAATAAGGAGTAAGGTCCAACTTTAAAGAAACTTCATGCAGTATGTACAGGTGTATAGCCTCTGGCGATTAATAAATGCAATAGTAGAATAAAATCAAAACATTTCTGTCTCAAAAAATTTCTTACCCATATTTATCACAATATTCAATACCATTTCTCATTTATATTTAGAAATAGAATGCTTTCAGTCAAAGTGTAGGACAATGTTGATCCAAGATACACTAAAATGTCAACTTCAGATAAGATCATTCATGCTTCATGGCCTAAACACCATTCAAAGTAATTAAGATGCTTTTGAGGTGATCATCAATAGTAACCAAACATTATTGTTAGATAAGCATACAAGGTTTAAGGCAGTCACACTAAAACACGTTCCAAATGAGAAGGGATTTTATCCTCCATGCTTTTGTAATAGAAAACAATCATAATAAGGAAGATCCTTTTTGAACACATGAGAATGTGTTTTCTCTATTTTTTTTCCGATTGCTTCTATGATTGGTCTTGAAACCTCACTCTTCATGTTTCTTACCAGACTCTCGGAGCGATTTGGCCAGTGCAACTCGACGGCCTCCGCTCATTCTAGGCAGTCTCCCAGCCTTTGGTCCCTCCAGCAGAGTACGCCCTCTCTGATGGCCTGCCCGGTCTCCTCCACCCCCACTGGCTCATTCCCTTGGTGTTCATGCTCTGTCTAGCAGTTGTGGCAGTGATGGTGGTAGTGGTGCTCATTCGCCCACCTACTAGAGCTGCGAGGTTGAAGGTCATCATCATGATGCATGCCCGCTTACCCCAAATCCCGATCTTTGTGAGCGCATCGTGCGTCAACGTGCCCCTCTCCGTAGTCATGTATATGTTGCCTGTGGTGGTCCTCCAACTGCTACATTCCTTCGGGCTCCTCCGGTTGGCACCCTCGTCCGATCGTCGACCCTCCCTATGGCCCCGCCTCAAATTACGGAGGATATTATCGTCACCCTCATCCGTCATGTCGTAGCTCGGAATGTGCTTAGCATCCCACCACCAACTGATATGTCTCCCTTGTGTAACATGCTTGTTACCCGCGTCTCTTGTCCTGCTTCTCCTTGTGTTCAGTTGTGCAGTCCATGTCCTTTTCCTCCCTCCTCGTGCAAGATGGCCTACTTTCTCCTCTTCAGAACTCAACGCGTAGTGTCCCTGTCCTAAGTGGTCAAATGTGCCGTGACAAACCACAAGTGTACCGTTTGTTAGTTTTTTACATCTTTCAATCCAGGCTTTGTGATCACTTTGGTATACAATAATGATGGTGCCTCACTTCCCGTTATCGGTGTTGGCACTATCTGCTTCACCTCCTCGACTTGCTCCCTCTCCTTGTCCTTCTTCCTCTACGTCTTGCCTTTTGATATTTCCCTTGTTTCTGTTTCGACTCTTGACGTGTGCTATTTTTCCACCACCAACGCCCTTGGAGTTGTCATCGTCACTGATCACGACAGTGGCCGTGTCGTCCTCAACAATCAAAGCCACTTGGCAAGGGTCTGTATCAGGTTCTTGGTCTGTTGTTTGCTTCTGCGCATGCGGCTGATGCTATTTCTCTGGTCGCTCTCTCTTGCACGGCTCCTCACTGTCATCCTCCTTCACCGTCATCCTCCTCCACCGTCATCCTCCTCCACTGTCATCCTCACGGTCATCTTTTCCATCTTCCTTCCCTTGCTGTGGCCTCTCTCCTCCACACCCTTCCTTCTTATGGCCTATCAGATCCGTCATTCAGATCCCCTTGTACTACTTATTGTACCTTTTTTGCAGTTGGCAAGATGCATCGCCTCCCTTTCCCCTCTTCTCCCTCTCATGTGTATGCTCCTCTTAGGCTCGTGCATGCTCACATCCTTGGCCCCCTCCAGGATGAGTATCAATGAGCACACCACATACATCCTCAGCTTGACTGATGACTACTCTCGCTTCATGTGGGTTTTCTTTCTCCGAGAAAAGAGCAATGTTTCTCATACCATCCAGTCCTGGTACACATCCGTGTAGCGGTGGGGTCATTAGCAGTTATTTTACGTTAGGTCTCACCACGTGTGAATTCTTTGGTAACACAGTGTCGTTGTTTTACCGTGAGGGTGTGGTTCATGAGCTCTTTGCCCCCTATTCTCCAAAAGAGAATGGGGTCTCGCAGTGCTGGAAATTTATGCTCGTAAAGGAGTCTACATAATCATGGCCGAGGTTGGCTTAAATGATCAGGGCTGTAGTTTTTGGTCTAAGGCGGCTCGTTACATCGTGTGGGTATGGAACCAGATCTTGCATGGCACCACGCCATTTCAGTTGTTCTTGGGTCCGCGTCCTGACCTCAATTAGTTCGTTGTGTGGGGCACTATGACCACCATCTATCTTACCCCCTTTTCCCGGTCTGGCAAGCCAGATCTGCATGGTCGCCATTGTGTCACCCTTGGAGTTGGTCCTCACTCTCAGGCACATCACTTTTAGGACCTGGTTTCCCACCACTTCATTGATCCCTATCACGCTCCCTTCATTGAGCAATAGACTTATGACGCCTTGTACGCAGACTGTTGTCTCCCTCCTCTGACCTCTGTCGCAACCTACGCATCAAATGATCTCATGGTCAGTGTTTTCCTTTTCCCTTATTTTCCCCCCTCTTGAACCCCGTCATTGTCTCCTGCGTACCCGGCCACCTCTGCTCCTGTCCCTACCTTTATGGTGCCACCATCCGTCCTACTGTCAACCTATCATGCCCCTCCCATTCCTCCTTCCTTCCAACCCTCTTGGTCTATCCCACCACCCCATCCTACGGCATCTTCCCTCTCTCCTCCTCTGTTTCCGCCCCCACACATAGTCCCCTTCCCATGTTCGTTGCTCCTCCCCTTCCCTTTGGTACTTCGTCCACTGTCTCACCTCCCGACCCACTTCCCCCCCTCCACATGCTTCCTCTCTCGCACCTCCCTCTCCTCCTCTGCCTCCTTTGCCCTCCTCCCACTACAATGGAGGTCTGTCATCTATCCCTCCCGTCCCTCCCCTCTTTCCATCCCCCGTGACTTCTCTTGCCTCTCTTCACGGAAATCTCCCTTCCCCTCCCCAGGTCCCCCTTGCTCTGAACGTTTCCCAGGCTCTGAGTTCCCCCTGTGATTTTTCTCATACTCACTATGTAGATTTCGTCCTCCTCTCTACTAAGGATATCCCAGGGGACATCTCTCCACAAGCGTCCTCCCTCGTCGGTCTCACACGTGATCCCATCCTTCTAGTTATTTCCCCCTCTGTCCTTGTCCCCTGTTGCCTCTTCTGCCCACCCTTGGCCTTCCTTCCTCTTCATGATATCCTTTCCTAGGAGACCCTTCCCCCTCTTCATCCTTCTCCCTCTCAGTCCCCTTCACCCCCCACTCCCCTCTCTTCGGCATCTCCTCCTCCGGCAGTTTCCCCATACCAACCCGTCCCCAGCCCGGACTCCCTTCTTGGTGCCCCATCTCACACCCAATGGTGGATGCGCACGCATGCTGCGTGGGCTCATCCCCCAATCCCTTCTACCCCCCTACCCTCCCCTTGCGCAACTTTCTCCATCCGTCCTGCCTCAATGTCCCTGCTTCCGCGCTTCTTCTTGGACACTCCTCTTTGTTCATCTGTTTCTTCTGCCACCTGCTCTCCCACCGCTCGCACTCTTACTTGTGCCTCTATCCTTATCCCCACTGTGCCTCTACCTCCCTCCCCTTCCCTTATCTTTCCCCCCACTCCCGTTGTTTCTCCCTCGGTATCTCTTGCATCAGTAATCCCTACGTTGTCACCTGCCTCTCCCTCACCAATCTCCCATGTGTCCCTTCCTACTTACCCCTCTAACCCTCCTCCTCCTTCCTCTCTTTCCCTCCCTCACCTATTTCTTGTCGTCATTGTGTCTTCAACTCCCTCTCCCTCACTTGTCTCCCAAGTGCGTCTTCCTACCTCCTTGTTCGTCGCTCCTCCACTTTCCCCTCCTCCACTCTCTTCCCCTTTCCCCCCCTCTCCACATTCCTCTGCACTCCCTCTTCCCTCCTTGCCTCTGGCCTCCTCTGTTGTTGCAACCCCTTTACCTCACGTCCTATCGCTTTACACCTTCCATTAGGGTCATGCCCACGGTCGCCACTTCTTTCATCTGGATTTTTGCCATGCCCTTGGTGCATGCAATGCCCATTGCTTTGACAGTGCACCGGCATCTACAATGCGTGGCCTTGCAATGGCGTTGACCATGCACGCTTCCTCCCCTCACTCTCACTTGGACGAGTCCAATCCCCTCACCCTTGTTAGGGCTCTTCCTTGCCCAGACGCTATTGCCTCGCACACGTCTTGTGTCACAGAGCTTGTTGCTCTTGGCGAGCATGGTGTGCTTGAACTCGCTGACCTTCCCCCCGGTTGCACGGCTATCAAGGCCAAGTGGTTCATGCACAAGACGTTCACTGCCTCGGGTGCCCTCGACCAATACAAGGCTCTTCTTACCGTCAATGGCTACTCCCAAGTCCCTGGTGTCAACTTTACTAATACCTACGCCACCGTCAATCATTTTACGATAAGTCGCATCATCATTTGTGTTGCAGCTCAAATTAATTGGGAGCTTTACCAGATGGACATGAACAATGTATTTCTCCACGATCATCTTTTGGAGAAGTTGTACATGGTCTAGCCTCCTGGTTTCTCCGATGGTACCAAATTGGTCTGGCGACTCCGTCACACGCTTTACGGTCTTCGCCAATCTCCTTGTTCTTTGAACAAGGAACTCTCGTCCACTCACATCCGCATTTGTCTGCGTCTCAGTCAGTCCGACCCCTCCCTCTTTGTCGGTGGCACAACTCCCGTGCCCGCCTTCATTCCGGTGCACGTGGATGACCTCCTCATCACCTCGCCTTCCTCCTGTGCAATCTTGGAGGCGAAGGGTCTCCTCTCCTTGGTGTACCACATGAAGGACCTTTGCCTTGCTGTCATATTCTTAAGGATGTAGATTGACCACCTCCCCGGTTGTCTGTTGGTCCATCTCGCAGATCGTTTCTCCTCCGATGTCGACCTCTCCCGACCCCTCCCTGATGCCTCCTTACCCATGCCACCAAGCGCCTAGCTCACCCTTTCTGTGGCCTACAACACTGAGTCGGGTGCAGTGGAGTCTGTTTTTACCTTCTAGTCCATCATTGATGCGCTCATGTACGTGGCTGGCACCAATCATCTGGACATCGCCTGTGTGATGAATGTCCTTGCTAAGTATGTCCGCGAGCCTTATACGACTCACCTCAAGGTGGCCACGTACGTTCTTTGCTACGTCTTCCTCCAAGCCAGCCTCATCTTCCAAGCTGGTTGGTATGCCACTCTTGGAGGGCTATGCCAAAAGTAACCATGCCCGCAACTCAGACACTCATAGCAGCATAGGCTCTGTCTTTCTCCTTGGAGCTACTGCCATTTCTTGGCTTAGTGGAAATTACGGCTACGTCGCTCCCAGCACTAGGGACGCTGAGAATATGGCTCTTGGAGGTGCTATCTCCAAGGCAGTGTGGCTCCATCGCCTTCTCGGCAAGAATCACCTCCTCAACCCCATTGTGCCCCTCTACACGAACAGTGCGAGTGGGTTGGCCATTTCGAGGAATGCTGGTACTCTTCATCGTCGTACCAAACAAAAAAATGATGAGCACCACTACGTCCGCACCGTAACTGCGGTAAACGACGTCTCTCTGTGATTCATCGCTGCCGAGTATCAACTCGCACACTTTCTTATGAAGGCTCTTCACTAGCGTGCCTTCTCTTTGAGTATCGATGTTGTCATTCTTTGTACCCTTCCCCCAAAGGAGTGATGCTCTTTTGTTTTGGTACAACTACGACATAACTTTGGCACTACTCTAGCACAACTCTGGCACAAATCTGGCAAAACTCTGGCACAACTCCGACACAAATTTGGCACAACTCTGGCACAACTCCGACACAAATTTGGCACAACTGTGGCATAGCTCTGGTGCAACTTCCAAAGTTTCTCTGCCTTGCCTTCATCAATTGGTCCTTTGCTCAGTGACCACTTGCATGTTTCATCTGTGCTCCTTCCTTTACTATGGGCTTCTTCCCTCTCTTTCCTGTAGGTTTTTCTACACTATTTTCTCTTCACTACATGCCTATTGTCTCGCATCCACCACTTTCCACTCTTTTGTCCCGTCTCTCCCCGCCACCTCCCCCTTTTGTGCCCTTTGTGTGCCTCTGTCGTCATGTGCCCTTGGGCGTTGGGATGGAGGCTCTTGACTCTCTCCTTTGGAACCCCTCCTCCTTTGCCGGGTGCCTCTAGGTTGGCACTCATGGCAGGGTCGAGTGCCTCATTGCGTGTTCCTGTTGGACGTCTTGGAACTTCTAGATGGTGGTGTAATTCAACAAGGTCCTCCCTGAGGGGCCCTTTGTTCGGGTGCTTCTGGAAAGGTGCTTCTAGAGAGATGCTTCTCCTGAGATGTTTCTGAAGGGGTGCATGTGGCTGGTTTCTCCTGGTGGAGGTGCTTCTTTGAGGGTGCTTCTGGCTGAATTCTCCTGAGATGGTGACCTTGGCTGGGTGCTCCTGGAGGGGTTGTGCTGTTTAGGTGCTGCGGGAAAGGTGTGGTCGGTTCTGTCGTGGGGGCGCTCCTGGTATTTGTGCTCCAGCCCCTGCCCTTGCCAGCCCGTTGGGTTGTTGCATCCTACATTGTGATATTCAAGCTTTCTACTTGGAACACCTACCCTTGCTTACCTAGTTGTGTTAAAATAGCAAACAATTCAATGACCTAGATGTGTCCATCGGTGTGTTAGCATGACATGCATGTCAGCCTAGATGGGATGTTGCAACACTAGCACGATATTTGCATAGAGATGTAGTTGTGATGGTTGGTTTGTGACTTTTGCCCTCGGGGCATTCCTATACTTTGCCTTAAGCACGTTGTCCATGTGCGCTGGACGTGCTTTCTATGCACTCGAGGACAATTCATCCACCACAATGAATATTTCTCCTTCTGTCAAATAGTCCCCCAAAAGTGGCGCGTTCTCGATTCTAGAATTCGAATATGTTCGAGACTAATGCATGTGCATTCTCGGGTGTTGAATCTTTGATGTGCATTTATGTGGGTTGAACTCCGTCGATGCGTGGTTATGGTCTGATCGGAACACGGTCGTAGTCGACCGGTTTGAGGAGTGGCCCAATAGGGGTCTGGCTCTGTTGCTCTCAATTTTCATTGTTCATTCTGAATTATTTTCATCACTCGCCTCAATCCAATCTCGTGATTATGTCCTCACCTCTCTCCAATCCTCTCTCACAGCTTTGGAGAGCTACCCCTTTTTTCACGAAGACTCGAGAGCTGGAGGTCAGCATCGCGGCTAATTCCCGCTGTTCTTCATTCACAAACCGGTTTTGACTAAGTGTGTGGTGGAAACTTAGCTTCAACAGAGCCTCCCGCCCCACTTACTCCACCTTCTCCACCCGCTCCTCCCGCTCTATCCCGTCTGCTTGCTCCCCCAACCCTGTTCAACATTTTCATTTTGTAAAAAATGGAAAACTACTTACAAACATGATGTAGAATATTATCTGAATTATGGATTTATGAGGTTTTAAGGAAATGGAATAAAATAGGGTCGCAGATGTTTTTTTATCAGATTAGATTTCAAAGAAATCATTGTTTTTTAGGTTATACTTCCTTTACTAATGACTTTCAATGTTACAATCTCCAAAAGGTAAATTGAATGAAAGACACCCTATATTGATGTTTTTCCCAAACACGTGTGGGATGCATTTTTTAGAAAGTTCTTTTGACCCAAAATTTCACGTCTTGATCATTGTCTACACTTAATGTATTTCAAAATGTATTGTAATGCTCTGACAACATATTTGAAGGATTAAAGAATATAAAATTGTGTTCTATGTAAAATCTATACTAGTGGAAGGTTATCTGTCTTTCTTGTCCTATGAACAACAACATTCTCAACAAATATGCAAAGTTTTAGTCAAATTGATAAATAATTTAATGAAAAACCTAGAACAAGATATTTCTTGTACATGCATAAAGATAATCTATAAAGTTTTCTGTACACGGCAATGGCCAAGACTATGCTGACATACCAATATCTATTAGACTTTGAATTTAAAGAATTTTGAGTCTCATCCCAAGGTCCGAATTAGTTCGAGGAAATAATTGAAATTGTTTATGGAATTTTTTTTTTCACTCAAAGAAAGGCCTCCATAATTGAGTCTCCCTTTAACCATTTCTTGGCATCATGGAAGGAATACCTGAGGAACCTAAGCCATCTTTGAGGTATTCTACTATCCCTTAGCATAGTTTGACTTTTCTAAACCGAGTCACTTTTGTTAGCCACCATAGTTTCTCAACTAAGTTTTCTCCTTCTCCATGCAAATGTGGAAGATTCAACCCCTCCACTTTTCGTGGCGCAAATTATGAATTTTCTATTCACTTGTGTCTACCTTCCAACATCTTGTCTTGGGACCCACCCACCATTCCCCTTCTTACGGGCATTGCAAACCCGTCCTCCACATACTTGCTCCTTTACGATTGTGTTGCCCACCCTTCGCTCACATAGATGTAAACCTTCTGTTTCAAGTATGGTGCACGCTCATCAACGTTTTGCCCCTTGACCCCAATGGATGCACCTCTGCACGTCCATCTAACATGTATTGTGTATCCCCTCTTCTACACACATTCACAACTCCCCTCTCACATCCCCCCCTTCCTACCCATAATGGTTCCACCCTCCCTCTCATCATTGCTCCCACCAATTCCCCTCCATCCCCTCTGCAATACATCCCCCTTCTCTCTCTCCCTCACTCTCACTTTTTGCCCATCCTTCCTCCCATATCCCCTTGGCTCAACAAATCCCTTCATCCCACCCTCCCCACCTCTCCTTTTCTATGTGAACATAAACCTCTCTTCACCAACTGTTTTGTTCTCATGCCTCATAGCTCTTTCAATCTCCTCCCTCCTCAGGATGTTTGCCATTATCCATGTTTCAATACTCCTTACCCCCTCCCTTTTTCTTTCCAACCCCTCCTCTTCTCTCTTTTAGTCTTTTTTATTCCCACTTTTGACCTCCTTCTACAAGCCCTCCTTGCATGCGCATTCACCCCCCTCCCTGTGCCAGCCCACAAGCACACATCCAACCAGCCCCTTCCTCCCTCATGCCCTTCCCTCCTCTCTCTAAACCCATGCCCTTCACATAGCACGCCCTTCTCACCTTCTTTACAAATCTCCCTTTTCCATCCACACTGGCTTCCTCCTATCCTATCTTAACTCCTCACCCCCTATGCCTGTGCTTCCCCTCTCCTCAAACAACTTTGTTTAGTTTCCAGACCTTCCTCTTCTCTTCTCTTCGCCCATGCATCCCTTCTTCTTTCCTCCATGTCTCTATTGCTCCTCCCCCTCTCTTAGACCCTTGCCTTTGTAGCCCTCCAACCCCCCCTCAAACACCCTACCTTTTTCCTTACTATATCTTCCTTTCTCACTTCCTTTTCCCCACATTTTTAGGGCCCTCTCTCTTGAACCACTCTCCTACCTTCCTTTGCCCTACCTCATCCTCTGTCCGCCCATCCTCCCTTTTCCCTCAAAAAACATCCCCCTCCCTATCCCTCACCATCCACGCACTATCTGTTGTCCCTACTCCATTTCTCCCTCAATCATGTGTACCTCTCCTTTTTGTTCTTGTCCTCCCCAAATCTTGTTTGATCCTAGTTTCGCCCTCCCTTGCTCCCGACCTCTCCTTCTGTCTCCTTCCCTCCCTTTGCCTCTACATGAGCTCTCACCCTATCTCTCTTTAACTTTGCAAGTATCTCTCTCTCTCTCTCTCTCTCACACACACACACACACACTCTCTCACTCTCTCTATCTATCAATGTATCTCTCTTTCCCTCTCTCTCTTTCTCTCTATTTCTATATATATCAATCTATCTATCTCTACCTCTCTCACTATTTCTCTCTCTCTCTCTCTCTACATCTCTTTCTATCTTCATTTCTCTCAGTGTCTCTTCTTCTCCAACACTTCCTCTCTTTGTATCACTCCTTATTTCTCTATCTCTCTCCTCTCTCTCTATCCCCTATTTTCTATCTTTAAGTATCGCTTCCTCTCTCTCTCTCTCTCTCTATCTCTTGTTCTCTATTTACCCTTAAGATCAGCCCCCCATATTTCTCCTCTTCTCAACCTTCATCCTACTCTCCAATTTCCCCCTCCTTCTCTCCCTTCATCTTTTTGCCCATCCCTCTACCTTTCTCACATATTTCAACTCATTCTCTCCTTTCCTCCAAAATCCCAAGAACCTTACCTTATCTCCATTTTTCAATCTCCATATATTCTTTCCCTCTATGACTTCTACCAATCCTTATCTCTCTATCTCTCTCTCTCACACTCTCTCTCCCCCCCTCTCTATTTATATATATATATATCTAGATATCCTTCTCTATCTCTTTAGCTCTCTCTTTATCTCTCTCTCACACACATATCTCTGCATACATATGCTTTTGTGTGTTTTTATCTCTTTTCCTTCCCCCCTCTTCTCTCTCTCTCTCTCTCTCTATCTCTCTCTCTCTCTCTCTCCCCCTCTATTCCCCTTCATGCAACCCCTCTCTTTCTCTCTCTCTACATCTCCCTCTATGTATCAATATCTCTCTATCCTTTCATGCATCAACATTTTCCTCACTCTATCTCTCCTTTTATATCCTTACCTTATTTTCTCCCAAGACCTACCTCTCTCCCTCATGTTTCCACTCCCTCTACCAATCCTTCTTCCTCTCCTCTCTCCTCAACACCCCTCCTCTTTTTCCATTCCTTCTACCCTCTTACCTTCTTTCCTGCCTCAATATTGCTCTTGTCCCTCCCTCTCCCTCCTTGTACCTTTTTCCCTTATCATACTTGCAATTTCAACTTACAATCACCTTTCAGCATAGCCATCACGATCTGCACCACCTTTCCCATGTTTGTCATCATCAATATTTTAAAAATCACCATGAAAATCATAGTCATTGCCATCATCCTTGTCAAACAAATTGTCTTCTACGTCATTATCACCATCATTGTCCTATTCACTGTCTCTCCATCTTATTTCCCCGCCCTACCACATTGTTCCCCATCCATCCATCCTTACATCCCTCTCCCTCTCTTCCTCTCTCTCCCCATATCGTTTCCTCCCTTCCTCTCCCAACTCCTTTACATCCCCCTCTTCCCCACCACTCAGCTCCCTTCAACCTCCCTCTCTTCATTTTCCCTTCAAAAACACAACTCTCTATCTCTTCCTCTCTTTATCTCCCCAATCAGCCCCTCCACTTGCACTCGTGGTTATTCTTACCATGTGAAACATTACCATCTTCTTCCCCAAAGTTCCACCCCTATCCTTCCCTCCCCATAAACCCTGTCTCCATTCATGCTTCTCTTGTTCAATATCTCTCCCTTTCTCTCTCTCTCATCTCTTTTTATTTTACTCTCTTTATCCCTATCTCTCTCTTCACCCTGCCCCCTCCACGTTTTTAATCTTCCCCTCTCACTCTCCTTATCTTTATTACTCTACAGAACCCTCTCTATAGCACCCAACCACCCATTCATTTTCTCATCCTACTCACTCTTCATCTTATCGAATTCCTTTTCCCTCTCGATCTCCCCCTCTCTCTTCCTCTCCCTCTCAAACTCTCTCTCTATCTCTCTCTCTCCCTCTATTTGTCACTATTTTCTTCCCCAAATAACGCACAACCCCTCTAATCTCCCCCCTTTTCCCTCTCAGATTCTTTCTCATTAGTTTTACCATCCATCTCGCCACTGTCATCACCATCAAATTGGCCAACTGCATAACAATCACCATCTCCATCACCATTGTTGATGTCGTTATTGTTATGTTCTCTATTTCCATTTTTCTTTCACACCCTTAACCCACATCTTCATTCCTATTTCCCTCTATCTTTCTATGTCTCTCCTTCTCCCTCTCAATTTATCTCTCTTTCTATCTCTTTTTTCTCCATCTACATATTTTCCCTTGCTTTTGTCATTGTGTTGTTCGGCCCCCCTCCCATCCCTCCTTGCACCTCAGAATTGTTCCTTTCATAGATTCCACTCTATAGAGCTCCTTCCCTTTTGTGCCACTTTGCCCCACATGTTTCTCTCAGGTTTATTCTCCGTTCTAACATCCATGCCATTCATTACTCATGGAGAGAATTTTCAACATCCTCTACCTCATTTTGTAATCATCTTTTATTGCATTTCCTCTAAACATGCTTGTTTTTCATACCCTTTTCACTTTTCCTTCTGGGTGATTTTTGGCCTATGCTACATAGCCCTTGTGTCACACTCTCATTGATTTCCTCTCCCATGCTTGCTTACACTTTTCTACCAATTGTCTAAGATTTTTCATGCCTTTTGTAACAATTTCCCCTTGTTTTTCACTTAGAATATGCTCACAAATATGATCCATTGTAACTGCTCTTTGAGTTATAGTTAATTGATGTCTTTGATTACACACGTGGATCTCTTTACTAGCATACTTGTGTTCTCATGGAAGTTTCATGGGGGTTTCCTAGTGTGGGGAAGGGGGGGAGGGGGGAGGATGGAAACATGTATGGGGCAAGTGTATGGAGTAGTGTATCATTGTTCGAGTGGTAAGTTTATCACATTCATACACATGTGTGTTGTATACTTGGATGTCTTCCTTGGTGTGAATGATCACCCATAGGGAGGGGAGGGTGGTGGGGAGGGAAAAGTATATAGGGGAAGTGTATGGGGTAGTGTTTCACTGTCCGGATGGTAAGTGTATCATATTCATACACATGTGAATAATGTAGTTGAATATCTTCCTTGCTATGAGTGATCACTAGTAGGGAGGAGGGAGAGGGGACGGAAAAGTGTATGGTACAAGTGTATGGTGTATTATATTTATGTCCGGATGGTAAGTGTATCATAGGCATACACGTGTATTGTGTAGGTGGATGTCTTCATTGGTGTGAGTAATCACTGATAAGGAGGGAAGGGGAGAGTTGGGGGAGAGGGAAAAGTGAATGGGGTAGTGTATAAATGTCCGGGTCGTAAGTGTATCAAAGTTATACACATATGTATTGTATAGTTGGATGAATTACAAAAACGTGTATCTTTCCACTAAGCCTAGTGGTGGTGAAAATAAATACACAAGTGTATAAATATTGAAGACTTCACTAAAACATGTGTTCACAACCAAATACATTCACCTCATACACGTTCCCCGCCCTCTCCCTCTCTTAACTTGCATGTCCCTTCTCCTCTGTTTCACGGGTTCATATTCAATAGATATTCAATATTATAAAACTCTATCTCTATCTCTCTCTCTATCCCTCTCTCTCTCTCTCTCTGTCTCTCTCTCTGTCTCTCTCTCTCTCTCTCTCTCTGCCTCTCGCTCTCTCTCTCTCTCTCACTCTCCCTCTTTCCCTCCTCTCTCAATCTCTCTCTCTCTATCTCTCTCTCTCTCTCTCTCTCTCTCTCTCTCTCTTTCTCTCTCACATAATCATGAGTGATCACTGATAGGAAGGGGAGGAGGGGAGGAAGGAAACGTGTATTGGGCAAGTGTCTGGAGTAGTGTAATACTATCTTGTTGTAAGTGCATCATATTCATACACATGTGTTTTATGTAGTTTTATGTATTCCTTGGTGTGAGTGATCACTGATGGGGGAGGAAAGGGAGGAGGGAGGAGGGAATAGTGTATGGGGCAAGTGTATGTGGTAGCGTATCACTGTCTAGGTGTTAAGTGTATCATATTCATGCACATGTGTATTATGTAGTTGGATGTCTTACACGCATGTGTCAATGTCCACTGAGCCAGGTTCTGTATACAATATATACACAAGTCTAAAAATATTTCAAGACTTCACTAATAAATGTGTTTACTACCCAATACGTTCACCTCATACAATTTTCACCCCCCTACCCCTTTCCCAACTTGCATGTCCCTTCTCCTCTGTTTCAGTGGGTTCATATTCAATGGCTAGTCAATATTCTAATGCTCTCTCTCTCTCTCCATCCTCTCTCTCTCTCTCTCGCTCTCTCTCTTTCTCTCTATCAATATCACTCAATCTCTCTCTCTATCTACCTCTCTCTCTTGCTCTTTCTCTATCTCACACACACACATACACACACACACATACACATAATTGTGAGTGATTACTGGGGGAGGGGGGGAGGGGGAGGAAGGAAAAGTGTATGGGGAAATTGTATGGGGTAGTGTATCACTTTCCGGGTGGTAAGTGTATCATAATCATACACATGTGTATTATGTAGTTGGATGCCTTGCACACAAGTGTCTCTGTCCGCTAAGCCAAGGGGCGTAAAAGATAAATAGACAAGTGTACAATAATGTCAATAATTCACTAGAATTTGTGTTCACTACCCAATACACTCACCTCATACACTTTTATTGTGCCTCCCTCCCCTCCCCCTCTCCCAACTAGCATTTCCCCTTCCCTCTTTTTTAGTGGAATAATATAAAATAGCTATTCAATGTTATAATGCTCTCTCTCTCCCTCCCTCTCTCTCTGTCTCCCTCTCTATCTCTCCATTCATCCAACACAAACATATTTCCCTTTAGTACTCCCCTCTCACCTTCTTCCCTTACCCTTGCCTACACATATGAGTCTCAGTCCACTGAGACGGGTGGTGTAGAAAATTGATACACAAGTGTACAAATACTTCAAGACTTCAGTGGAATATTTGTTCACTACCCAATACACTCATCTCACACACTTTTCTCCTCCTCCCCCTCCCCCAATCCCAACCCGCATGTCCCTTTCCCTCTTATCCTATGGGTATATATTCAGTAGCTAGTGAATGTTGCAATGCCATATATCCCTCTCCCTCCACCTCTCCCTCTCTCTCTATCTCTCTCTCTCTATCTCTATCTCTCTCTCTCTCTCTTTCTCTTTTTGTCTCTCTCTCTCACTCACTGACTTACTTTCTCTCTCACTCTCTCTCTCACTCACACATACACACACACAAACACACACACACACACTCTCACTCTCTCTCGTTATCTCTCTCTCTCTCTCTCTCTATTACTAAATGGCTAGGAGATTTCATAGGACAAAAAGTGGAATCGGGATATTTCTAGGAAGCTTCCACCATTTGTGCCCCATGAAATGGAAGGTTCCCAGTCAATGACTAGGTCTGTATAGGAAGGTACCTAGTACTGTCATTTGTATGTGTACTGTGCATTTACATTAGATGTAAAGTGTATTGGTTTTGGTGGATTGGTTATAACTGTGCTCTTCTCCCTTAGTGTTAGAGCACTTCTCCAATCCATTGTCATTATTCCTTTCACTTCCTCATCCCCTTCAATAATCTTATCAGCCTCCATCCTGCCTTCATCTCCTTTTTTGCCACCTTTCTTCGTGCCTTTTCCATCAACCTCTTCCCTTCTCCGTTCTCTTGTTCCTGCGACCAACCCTCCATCCTCTCCCCTCATCACTACACCTCCTTTTCTCACAGGTTCTTCTCCACCACCCTCACCAACACCACTTGTACAGAATTTCCTCGTCCTTCGGTTTCTTCCTTGCCTCCATACCTTCTTTTCCACGATCGCAATCCAATTTCTTCTTCATCTTTGTCCCTCGCCAGTCCTGCTCTCCATTTCAACTTGTTGACCACACTGTTTTTGATCCCATTGATGTATTCCTTCCTCACCACCTCCATGCCAACTTCTCCCCATGTCATTCCATTGATATCCACACTTTCTCCTTTACCTCTGTGTCCTCTTGCCTCCTCCAATTTTGCCTTATCTCTGTTCTATCATCTCATTTCACATGACTTTATTTTTTCTTCTTCCACACCATCATCTCCACACTCTTCTCGCCCTACCTTATCTCTCCCATCATTATGCAAGCATTCTCACAACTTCAATCACGAATATATTTGCCTAGTCTTGTGCTTGTTCTCTCATGTGCCTTTTCTCCATCAGCCCTTCTTTTTTACCACCCTCTCTTTAATACTTTCTACCTCCCTCCACACTCACCCACCTTCTTCATGGTCTTCTGGACCTTATACACCGTATCCCTACCATTGATGCCAAATATGGACTTCCACAATTTCACGAGCCTCTCTACCACTTTCCTTTTGATTTTCATTGAAATATCTTTTGACATGTTTTATGTCGGCAACATACTCCTCGCATGACAGTTTTCTGTCTTTTTAACACTTCCCTGTTCCTTCGTCACATCTTTTGTGTTATGTCATCTCTCTGTTTAATATTGCTATTCTTCTGGTTATAACTGTTTCAAATGATAATGTTATGTTTCATCTGCATATGCTCAATGATTATTCGCTCATTGTTTGATTATGTAGAACCCACCTTTGAGTTTCAGCTAAATGAAATGGCTTCTTACATTTGCTTACAGTTCACCCATCTTTGTATGGGAGCCAATTCTTTGATGGCTAGCTCAATCCTTTGTTCGTTTTGCTAAGAAGTGAAAACATTGTGATGTTGAACAAAGTGAATCAAGAAGTGAAAGAAAGATCCATCATTCTGTGGTACTTTTTTTGGTTTAAGGCTCGATTCCCATGTAAACCTCAATAAAGAATTGGACTATCCAAATCATGTAAAACATAATAAACTAAATTACATGGTTACATAAGAACTGATTGTAGGAAAAATGGATTAGATATAAGAAACGTGAATACATTTTTTATCCAGAGAATGTAAGTCAAAGTATTAGTGTATATTCACATGATTATACTAATGAATGATTTTTCTCTCTTAACTTAGATGAATCAAAATTAGAATCAATTATTTATGATAGCCCAATTCATTTCAAGAATCTCTCTCAAGTCAGAAAATAATTAATTGATAAACCTTAATGAACAACATTCTTCAAAATTACTTTTTTATTGGGTGTAAAAATACTTCTTCTTATCTGAATGAAGTAAACTATATTGTTGGAAAAAAGAAGAGAAAACAAATATAATAAAAGAGAACAAAAAGCAAACTGTGTTTCCATTAAATTGGTGTTCTTCATCTAGGGAAGGATTTGTGACTGGAAAGTAATTTTTAAAGAAATTTTTCTAACTACGATCTCTTGACATGTCTTTACCCTTTTCAAAACCATTTGATTCATAAGCTACAGCTCATTGATGCACCACATAAAACGATTCAAATGAATAATATCTTCTTGTATTGCAATTTTTTTGCTATACCAGTACTCTCGAATTTGCCTTGAAAAACAATACCATGGCACTTGGGTATGCCAAAACATGTAGACATCATGTGTATCACCTGAGATTTACTGGCATGACCACGCCCGTTTCATGAATGAATATGGTTTGTGTGTACTATACAATATTGAGTTAATTGAACTCAAGAAGACTCAGTTTCCTGACATGTCAGTTCTAATAACATTTCAGGGTGATGGAGAATCAGTTACGATGCATATATACCTCCCTGAAGTCTTGTTGTGACTTTCCACTATTTAAGAATGAAGGAGCCATTTCGCCTCAATGTCATCATGTCTCCATATATCTTTATTCCTTTGAATAAAATCAACCGTGTCCTTTTTTGCTCTGGTAATAAAATAATATCCACAATTCACTCCACACCTTCCACATTTATCATTGAAAACAAAAACATTTAGTGGTGCACAAAAATAACATGCAAACCTTATTACATTATAGTAAGATTCTAAAACTGTATAGATGGTCATGTTTAGTTCAATTAAAAGAAACAAATTTAAGGTTTTGGAACTAAAACTTAAACTATAATAACATGTTACAAACAACCGATGAGGCACATCTTTTAAGATTTTCAAATTAGTTTTTTTTTAATCTTAATGCTTTCTTTGGTTATAATTCCACGTAGTTCTGTTGGAAATTAACTTTTTATATTAAATTTACTTTGCATGGAAAATTTGGCCTAACCCTTCTAAATTAAAAAAATCAATTTCTGCATGTAGTGCTTCATGACGAACACGATTGATGATAAATTCAAGGAAGCTTCGCCATCAGGGGTGAAGATGTGATTTTAATGAACCTTTATCAATGCGAATTGTACCCAAAACAAATATTGGAGTGGAACCCTCCCTGTGTAAACAAAATAAATATATATTTCAATTTGACAAATTCTTAATTTTTTAATTTCTCACTTGTAAGGAAAAAAATATCCAGAAGATGTAAATAGAATTTTTTGGATAAAAGAATAAAATTTCAAATAATGTTCACAGTAATATTTCTTAAACATGGTTAACATGATTTTACTATTGCACGGTCACATTGTGAATTCAAGATGTGAATTCTTTCTTATGGGATGTATGCTCATTCAAGGAGAAAATTGAGGGTGCTAGACAACATGATTTCAAATGAATTTATTTCATGTTGTCTGTTACTTAAGTTTCTGGCTTTGACGGCAGTACCAGCTATGAAGGTTTCTTTCTTTGTTGAAAGGCGAACATATGGTGGTTGGATTGATTAGAGTTTCAAGATGGGGAGGCCACGACCAATTATGCCCTCTATAAGTCGTTTGGCTCTATGAGCTCGTCACATTGGCCAGAATCGTATGGATCTTGACAAGAATCGGCTACAGTTGTCGAAATGTCTTTACATTAAGGATGTATTTGCGAGAGCTGCCTTGTCCGACCCCCCTCTCGACGACGACTTCCTGTCGTCGGACTTTATACCTGGATGATGCCGTAGCACTTCCTATACACTCGGAGGGGCCTGTATTGGGAGCGCCCTCCCGTCGGATGCCGGTTTGAGTGGTAAGAATGGCAGCGGTTAATTTCATGCATGGGCAACGGTTAGCGAAACCTACGGATGCAATAATAGATTCTTTTGTCTGTTTCCTTCAAGTCTCTCCGCCGGTGAGATGTGCCTAAAAAGCACCAGAGAAGAAACATTGATGGCCGCGGCTGGATGAGCATGAAATACGTTTATATCTATCCTCCTCCTGGACGTGATGTCACCATCCAATTTTCGTCCCTTTTCTCGTCGGACGTGGGTGGATAAATCTAGTTTGTCGCTCATAGTAGTAACCTCTATTATAGCAAACCAATGACAATTTCCATATTGCGCGTTGAATTGCCTTGCTTTCATGACATTCAACGGAACTCAACGCGAAGTGAGGAGTAGGGTCAATAAAACGTTTTTTCATGCCCATCTAGCCGCGGCCGATGAGTCAGGAGCGTAGCACACTCGTCGTGGACCAATGAGAATGGTTTCATGTTCCGGACGATCTGAGCGCCGTATGTTCCTCGCGGTTAAGGTATTAATGGGCACTGTTCGATGTTGCATGTGAATTGAAAGTAATTCGACGCGAAATTTTGGTGCAGTTTAAATACCTATGTCGCCATCGGATAGCGACGCCGGTTATGTCGCCGTTAGATCGGTAGATGAGATAATGGATTCCGACGGTAGCGGGCCGCTTAGGTATACTGCTAGGTACGAGGCATAAAATAGACATTAGAATCCGAAGCCGGCATTTCCCTTCTTGCAGTCTGCGAAACAGGCACCTACTTTCGTCATGACTTGGACTCGTCACTTCGCAACTAGGCGGGGCGCAAATATCGCAGCGCGGATAAACACGCCCTTGCAGTAATCAGTGGATTCCCTGCTTTGACCGTAGACTCCATACTCTTCGGTCAGGTTAATCCGCAATGTTGCACCTATGGACTGGGTAGCCTATCGGGTGTTTGCAGCAGGATCGACGGTCATTTGTGCTGAAGACAATGCGGACCTGGATGAAGGGAACGGTCAAAATTGGATAGACGACTGTATGCCCCCTTACTCAAGACATTCGTCCGAAGATGCAACCTGCCGTTGTCTTATCCGGAGTAGTCATGAAAAACTCCTCGAAACTCTTCAAATGTTTCGTGAATTTTGATCNTTGGCATGTCACCCATATTGACCTCGTGTGCACTGTCCCTCCCCCCCTTCAGGACCTCGCTAGGACATCGTTTGCTTTGACCTTTGCATGCTTCCTTACATTTGACTGTGGGCACATGCATGCCCCTCTTCATGGTTGTCGTGCGTGTATGTCCCCCCTAACTCTCACTGTCATGTGTGGCCCTGTGCCACCGTCCATTCCCCGTGGAGGGGTAGCGACGATAAACATAATAATCAATCAATCAATCAATCATACTCTTCGGTCAGGTTAATCCGCAATGTTGCACCTATGGACTGGGTAGCCTATCGGGTGTTTGCAGCAGGATCGACGGTCATTTGTGCTGAAGACAATGCGGACCTGGATGAAGGGAACGGTCAAAATTGGATAGACGACTGTATGCCCCCTTACTCAAGACATTCGTCCGAAGATGCAACCTGCCGTTGTCTTATCCGGAGTAGTCATGAAAAACTCCTCGAAACTCTTCAAATGTTTCGTGAATTTTGATCGGGTCACTTCGGCCGCGATCCGACCTCTCTACTCGGCTCCATACCCGGCTGCCCGTTGGATGGGGGCATCCACTGTCCGAAACATGTTTTGTACTGCTTCTTCGGTTGCACTAGTTGGACGTTCCCAGACGCGGCAAAGAAAAAGGGTTCGGCCGGGAAAAAAAATCGTTGTTGGCGACGATTTTTCGTATTGCGCCTGGATGTTGCTTTGGTGAGTTGAAACCTCTATGTTCGCATGTGTTTCACCCTGTTTTGTTATTTTAAGCGAATAGTGGAAACAGCCGATGGTCTAAAATATATGACGAAAGCTCTAATCGCTTCCTTCTGGACTGCAAGATTCGGGCTCCAGGCAATTGAATCTGACTTGAAACTTTGCCACGAGACTAGCGAAAATGAAACGTCCATCCCTCAACAACAGAAACCAACAGAACAATGCAGGAAGATGGCGCGCAGCCTCCGATTTCGTTGGAAATCGTGCCTGGCGACGATTTCCAGCGTTTACCAGCCGCACCCAAAACGTCATGAGTGGATGTTCCATTGAGCCCGAAGCCTGCTTCCCCAGTGCGTCTCCACCTTCATTGAATGAAGTGATGGAGGCGATCGTAGTACACATGCTTTTCAAATCATCATCAACAGCTGGCATTGTAGGTATCACCCACGAGCGCTTGTGGCGCGTGGATACGTCAATCCACGAGAGATCGACATCGATTGTTATGGACGATTTGGTTGACGATGCATTGCTTGGACGAGACTTCTAGACGGTTGGGTTGCTCAGGAAGTCACATCGCGCCACCACAATTCAAAATATGTTTTCACCTCTGTTGCTTGTCCATCTCCTTGAGATCAGGCTTGCGGACGGGAAATGCTCTGTCGCGAGGGGGCGTGAGAGTGTTGAGTTGAGCTTGGCCGTCCAGTCATGAGGGACTTCTCGGGCGCGGCTGGTTAACGCTGGAAATCGGCGCCTACAACGATTTCCAGCGAAATCGGTAGCTGCGCAACATCTTCTTCCTCCT
Source organism: Penium margaritaceum (assembly GCA_023375785.1). NCBI lineage: Eukaryota > Viridiplantae > Streptophyta > Zygnematophyceae > Desmidiales > Peniaceae > Penium > Penium margaritaceum. The sequence continues at coordinate 17,803 of SZWC01006786.1, read as the reverse complement.
CTCTGTTAGAGTCTGTTGTTGAGGTCTCGATGGTTTTGTTTTAGTTGTTTGCGTGACAAATTTTCAAGGTAGATTCGGTCGCCTGAGCACATCGTGGCCACTACTTCAGGCAGATAGCAGAGGAGATGGCGCGAGGGATGGCAAAAAGGCTTCCTCCTGCAAGTGGAAGTGACGTCAGCTGACGCTATGGTTGGGGGTTGAGTGGCGGGGGCGCCGTTGCATTTTCGGATGGACGGGTGGCATCCATCGACCTTGCCTCGCTCGAATGCTGTTGCTTGGCAGAGCCATGCTCGCTCCAACAATTGCCCAACAATTGTTAAGCTTTTCTTGGACTACAATCCATGGGGATATGCTCGTTGGGCTACAGTTTGGCGGTCTTTAAACCACTGTCATGTCGACCGTGGTATAAGAGGTAGCCAAGGTTCCCGCAACCCTACGGTCCCCGGTCGCGAGGACTCGGGGACTGGGGGGGACGGGGCAGGACGCGAGGCAAGGGGGAGGAGAGGGACTCCCCGCCAGCCCAAAGGTTCGCGCTCAAGGACCCCCTCACCCCTCGTCCGGACCCAGCCGGCCGCTAGGACGACAACTAGCCGGCGAGGGATACGAAGATGGCCGACAGTCTCCAAATGCATCGCCGAACGGGGGTTGGCCTCGGTGTACACAACAAGGGTTGAACACCTCGAAAACAGATTTTGCATTTTAAGCCTCTGGTTGTATACGGTTGAGCGTGGATTATTTTTGCTATTCATGGAGTGCATTACCAAGAATGAGGGTGGGGAGGGGGAGATAAAACAATCAGCTCTATGTAGAATGGTTAAAGTTTATAAATTAATCTGCATTAATTTTCTTCTCAGAAGACAACGGATATTCTTCAAAAATATCACGACACATATTATACAGTTCCATCAGAGAAATTATCATTTCTAATATTTTCCTAGATGAAATACGAATATGGGGTATTTTAACTTCATTAGATAATGTATTAATGTATGGAATCAAATTTCACCACACAACTAGATATAAATTCAGTTGGCCTAAGACCACACAATAACATATGAAAGAGAAAAAAACGACTTAACTAATTCAGATGATTTTTTCTGCTATTATAATATAAGAAACACATATGTTGAATATCCACATACATAGTGTGGAATCTAAACACACAATATACACCAAACATGGAAAAAGGCAAAGATTGAGATAAACATGGACATAGACACATGAATTAAAGTATACATAAAAATGAACGTAAACATAGAATTTGACAAAAATAGAAAGATAAATTTACATAGAAATTAGCAAGATTGTATACGTATAAGTAATTTTTTAATGAAAAGGGGTCAAGTTGAGAATACATCAACAAATCTGTAAAAAGGTTAAGAGCAAACATTTCATACATGATTCATAAATATTGTAAATATTGGTTTATGAATGAATATTTGTATCCACATTATTACCCATTTCCACGTCCATGTCCATATCCTAATCCATATCCATATACATTTCATCATCCCGATCCCATCAAGGTCTATATAATACCTCTCCTTATAAATTCCCATATCCATATCCATGTCCATATTCATATCCATATCAATATCCATTTCCATATCCAAATCCATATCCATATCCAAGTCCATACTCATATCCATATTAGATCAAAATCCATTTCCGTGTCCATATCCATGTCCATTTTTCCATCCATATCCATATCCGTATCTATATCCAAATCAATATCCATATCCACCATATCCATATTTATATCACTATATATACATGAGAATATCCACATTATTACGTAAATCTTCACCTACACCTATATATAGGTGTACAAATCTATACCTATATCAATATCTATATGATTATTTATACGGTTCAAGTCCCATCTACCAAATATTGGAACTATGTAACAGATATAGATAAAGATATATATATATATAGATAAAGATACAGATACAGATAAAGATATAGGTATAGGTATAGACATAGATATATGTTGAGTGAAGTGATTACTGGGATGGTGCCAAGCTCCGATATGGAGAAGACGGCTTTGCGTTCGGAGCACTATACAGAAAGTTACAAATTTTACGATGGATTCCCGAGTTAACTTTAACTAGGAATTTCCTTCCGTACGGGCCAAACAGATTCTGGCATCCAGCCCTGGAGTAGCCTAAAGGGCTTGAAACGTACTATACTATGCTGAAATGTGCAAGAGGCTCACGCATGCCCCTAGCTCGCTTTAGCAAGATGAGAGCTACTTGTTGCACAGTTTGCACAATCACCCTGGTCTGGGAGCCCTGTAGCTAACTGAGAAAACATCATGCACCCTAAACATGAGACCTCCACTGCATCAGCAGCCTCATGCATGGAACCAAGGCCCCTTCTACAAACATGAGCCAATCGGGTGCAAGCTTCAGGAGGATCCAGATCGACGGTTTTGATGTAGCCACTTGGCGAGATCAACGGTTATCATATGAAGGTCTGACAGGCAAGCAACCTACTGGGGAAGCTGCACTTGAACACCTAACGAAGCTTCCTTAAGGAGGAAGCTTCTCCCTGAATGCGCTGAGGTGCAGGTTGCTTCTCCTGGAGGAAGCTTCCCTATTTTAGGACAGGAGAGGGAGCTGACCTGATGCACCTCAAGGAAGCTTCTCCTTCAGGTGGTCAACTTGCTGGGATCATAGGTATAAAAGGGGGAGCTCCTCTCAGTTCAGATATCTCTCTGTGGTTATAATCTTCCAGCTATAATCCCTCACCCTGCTCCAGAATTTGACTCTAGAGCCCCAGACCAAGACACTACTAGAGCTCCCTCCAAGACCCTTGCAATTCTGGCACTCGCATGCCAGCCTGTGTGATGGAAGCTACACGAGATCCTTCCAGGATCCCTATAAGCTTGGCAAGGCATGCCAACCTAGGCGGAGGTTTCCCTGAAGTCTTGAAGCTCTTCCATCGTTACGCCGATGGCTGCACCTAGACCCCTGTGTTGATGGCTTTGACGGCCTAGCAAGGCGTTGTGCCCTAGTTTAGGGTAAGAAGTTCCTTTAAAGCATAATGCTGAGCCGCTACGTGTTGTTGTTCCTTGCACATTCCTTGTACCATACTTGTATCATGAACCAAGATGTTCATTTAGTGTTTTTCTTCGGTTGAGCTTTGTACAAGGCATGCTTGCTGGACACACAAAGATTATGTGGTTGTAGGGGACCCCCTTATTGCATCCGAGCACGCGATGGCTTTGCCACTGCAAACTCACAAAAATCAACATGGTATCAGAGCCATAGGTTCTTTTCCAGCCAGTGCTATTGTAGTAGCAATAGCAACAGCAGCTATAGCACCAATAGTGTGGATTGGTGAAGAAGTCCTTCTCCATCCCTACACAAGCTTGAGGAGGAGCGATGTTTGCCTTCTCCTTAGCATGTAGCACAAACGGCCTTTGTGCCATTCGTTTTGCACAAGACAGATAGCATACCATGTCTAACATGGTATCAGAGAAGTAAGTGTTGCTCTTAGCAAGCGCAACAATAGCAGCAAACTACGTTGGTGGTGGAGAATTTCTCCACCATCCTTGTACAAGCGCTCAGAAATAGGTGGAGTTGAAGCCACTTTGCAGAGGCGTGTGGTCGGTCTTCCACCTATGCAACAAGCATGGAAAACATGGAAGAAGATATTTCTTGGTCAGCTTCTCCTGCACAATCAATTTTGCGTGAGTTGCACATGGGCCAAGAGCAAAGGTGCCATGTCGCAGACCACACACAACGCCAAGCGACAAAAGCATCACACTTGGCCATGGAGGCACAGTAAACGCAGCAACAAGAAGCAGCGGCACGTCATGTCGTGGAGCATTAGGTGGAGGCATTGAGGCAGCATATTTCTACTCAAGAGTTCCTTCGTCAACAAGAGCTGCTGGCCCTTGCATCTCAAGCATCGCAAACGCTCAAACTACAACAGTCACATGCGGCTCAAGCAGCCTTAATCACACAACTTCAGTAGCAGTCTGTATGGGCTCAGCAACAACAGCTTCAACAGCAACAGCTTCATAACTAGTAGCAACAACAGCAACAGATGCAGTGGCAACAAGGTTCACATGCATCATCTACACATTTGCCTCAAACAAGCCCTCCTCCACTCATGCAAGGAGCTCTATCTCCACTGTTGCAACCATCTACACCACGTCAAGGAGGCGTGCCACCGACGTTTGTGGCTGAACGGCCACAACCTGCCCAGATTGTGCCGCCCATGGCACAAGCTCAGCATGTTCTCCAAGCACCACTATTGTATGCTTTTGCGGCCCAAGAAGGAATCGTACCTGCTGGAGGAGCGGTCACACCACTTTTTGCAACTCCTATGGAGATGGAGTACTCCAGCCTATGTCAGAGACATCAGGTGTCTCCTTCCGCAAAGTGCGGCGTTGTCGTCCAAGGCAGCGGTCTACCTGCACAAATACATGAAGAGGAGAGAACGATGGAGATCAAGAACAGGGATGTCGATGGTGCATCATCTCATTATCCCTCCGTGCAACCAAGTCTGCCGATGACCTTGGAAGAAAAATTACATGTGGCAGAGCAAACGCTAGTAGCTCAAGAGCCAAGGAGTTTTGCGGAAGAAGAGTTCCATACGCTTCAAGCAATCACACATGTCAAGCAGATGAAGGGCTTGCGGTAGTAGTTGTTCTATAGTTCGATTCTCCTTTGGAAGGGGAAGCAGTAGCAGAATGAAGTCCGGATGTTAAAGCTTCAACACCAGCTGTACCAGATGGAGGAGATATAACACAACTCCACCTCTTGTTGGTGCACCAGCCAGGAACAACTGTGCAATCGACGCAAGCAGGAGTGGTCATGCCATTAACGTTCACGCTAGCACGGGTGCTATAGTAAGCATCTGCGTGAAATTACATCGCGCAAACATTCAAGGAACAAGTGCTTTAACGACACGTAGAGGAGGAACACTCGTTACTGTTCCTCACGTGACAGAAGTAGGATTTGCTTTCACAGATGGAAGCATAGTGACTCAACAGCAGATTAGNAAGCTTCAACACCAGCTGTACCAGATGGAGGAGATATAACACAACTCCACCTCTTGTTGGTGCACCAGCCAGGAACAACTGTGCAATCAACGCAAGCAGGAGTGGCATTGGTCATGCCATTAACGTTCACGCTAGCACGGGTGCTATAGTAAGCATCTGCGTGAAATTACATCGCGCAAACATTCAAGGAACAAGTGCTTTAACGACACGTAGAGGAGGAACACTCGTTACTGTTCCTCACGTGACAGAAGTAGGATTTGCTTTCACAGATGGAAGCATAGTGACTCAACAGCAGATTAGTGCACATGAGCTCCTTTGCCAACACGAGCAAGAGATGTGTGTGACTGCATTTGCACACATCTCTTAGATGCAACCATGGGTGGCTCGACCATAGCAACTGTACAACCACATTTGCCAAGGGGACCCATACGGAGGAGCACCAGTACCATTGTTGTCAGAAGTCAAATCTCCTTCTTCACTGCTGGGCCTTTCCATATCTCAAGCGATGCCACCAGCCACATCTGCTCTTGAAGGCATGTAAAAGCAATAAAAGGTGGCCTATGGAATGTGAGATGAGGCAAAGGAGCATCGAACACAACATGCAACTCCCCAAGAACAGTTATCATGCTGATGCTACCACTTCTCGAGCTCTCGGAACGTGCTGCAAGGATCAGTATTCCAATGTAAAGAGATTCACACCTCTGAGGGTACCGAAATGCCATCGGTCCAAGAAGCGGAAAGGATGACGTAACAAGCCAGCTCACCACCATCGTTTGGCAAGTCAGCGGTGCCAATACAGCCGCAAGAAGGCCGAGTTCTTCAATAGCAACTATTGTCTAGTCCGCATCTCCACTGCCCATCTTCTAGCGTGCATCAGGCAACAGAGGAAGCGGAAGAAGGGGGAAAATAAAGAGAGGGAGAAAACCAAAAAAAGACGCCCTTGAGGAGTGGATGTAACGACGGCATAGAGGCTAGGAGCAGCAGTCGTTAGTCGATGCTACCATGCAACGCCATCCGCACGCGTGGATGTCCAAGTTGAGGAGTGAAAGGTCCTTGACGGACCTCAAAGTAGCCTTTGCAAAAGAGCAAAGCTACGGAAAAAATTTCAAATGGTTGTAATAAGCCCACCTCAGTGTAGGTGGCATGTGAGTTGGAGATGTGCTCTATGGACCACAAATCCGGTGGAAACACAAGCTCCCTTCAATTTTGTGACAACCGTTTTACGCGGCCACGAGCGCCACCACATTTCTCTAACCTTCACCAGTATGGGGGAGGAGGCCGGAGGCGATGTTCTCCACTTTGAGGGAGAGAGAGATTCTCTCACCACGTGATTTTGCATCCGTCCATAACTCATCTGCATGCATCAAGCATTGTTGCTGAAAAGGGGAGAGATGGAAGCCATAATGGTTGGAAGGGATTCGTCCAACATCAATGGTACAGACGTCATCTACGACAACATGTCGTGTAAAGGGAGCAGCAAGCCGACCACGGATTGGCACAATCAAAAGGAGCCAACTCTGGAAGTAGCTGTGATTACTTCACCCCAAGGACTGAAATAGGTCAGCTAAGGAATTTACCAGACACTAAATAATCCTCTCCTTCTCAGCGCACAAAGAAAGCCCGCTTGTAGAGACATTTTCTTAAGCAAAAAAAACAGTCGTTGAATGATGCTCCTGCGCATGCACCAGCTGGTGCTAAAAGCGACCACCTCACTACAGTCGTGGAACGCTGTTGCAAGAGGGCCAGACCACGGTGGCAAATCAGTGAGCCAAAGAAAAAGAAGAAAAAAAAAGCGCTCATTCGTGCAAAAACGTGCCCCTGTAGCGCCAGCGTGGCTGGCTGTGGAGCAAGGGGAAGGGCGAAGGTCCGCGTCGGACCTCGGACCTGCTTGCACTAGCTCGCCACGATGGCGAGATCGGCCAGCAAGGCCTGCCCCAATGGCAGGCCACCTCACGGTGAAGCCCTGCCACGATGGCAGGCCGCAGCACTAGCAAGGCTGCTACCGCAACATCACGCTCAACCAGGATAAGGCCCTGCCGTGACGGTAGGGCCCCTCGCAACATCACCGGCAGCAAGGCGAGGGGAGAGCCACAGTGCCGCTTTGGCAAGTGGGCCCATGTGAAGAGCAAAAAAAAAGGAAAGAAAAAAGGGAGGGCGGCAGCCCGCGAGTTGTTCGCAGAGCCTGTTCGCTCGCCACAAGGAGGTGGCGAGGTAAGCTTGGCCAACCGGACACAAGGCGGAGCCGGAGGAAGCAAAAAAGCAAAAAATAAGTATGCGGCCAGCGAGGAGCTGCGAGCTCCAGAATCGCCGGAGAAAAGCAACGTGACGGCCAAGGTCGCTGCCACAATGGACTTCGTCGACCAAGAAATGGCTGCGACCGAGCAGACGCTGTGGACTGGACAAGACATCTCATAAACGTTGTCGATGAAGATGAAACAGATGGGACTCTCAGCCAACGTGATTGAATGGCCAGAACGGCCATCCAGAGGCGGCAAAAACGCCCTACTCGCTGAGGGTGGCCTGAAGACCAAGAATTGATTCGTTAGCATCTTAGGGCTATGGAGGTGCCTTAGCCATGCAGCTCGGCAGCAGGAGGTCTTCCAAGGTGAAGTAGCAAAAGGGACCTGAGGGGAGCACTACAGGGCAACAGCCTAACAGTAAAGCAAGAGGAGCAAGTCACAAGTCTATGATTGGAGGCAAACACCTCTTATACCCTCCCACACGCGTGCTCACATTGACGGTCCCGGTCCTAGCACGTGGTCCCAATAGCAGCCCCGCCATGCAGCCGCCACCTTAAACAAGACTGCCCAAACGCACGTGCATGCGAAGCACGCTTCATGTCTTCAGAAAGAGTTGCTTCACCACCAGGCAACAGCGCAAGGACAAAGTGGTGAGCTGACCCCCACCTCACCTAAAAAAATAATGAAGCCATGTTGGTGCTCCAAACTCGCATACGAGACTCCCGAGAGCCTTGGAGGAGCAACCACCGGGCCAAATAAAGATGATGGTCAGCCATAGGACACCGATAACATTTTCAAGAGGGTGTGTGTGCCCAATAGGAGGCAACAATTCCCCACTCGTACAAAAAAAAACTCCAAAGGCCTTGTTTATCCTCCTAGTCCATTCCGTTGAAGGAAAATGGGATTCCTTTTCCTGGAATCAGGAAGCCGGAATTGGATCTCTACCGACAATCCATGCGTATCGATCTTGCGAATCGGCTCCATGTTGGCTCACTCCGAGGCGGAGAGACTCCAGAGAGTGACTGCAAAGATTTGTCGGGAGCACGTAAGTGAGACATTTCGAATCACAACGCACCAATCGAGGGGGAGTGCTAAGTGAAGCGATTATTGTGCTGGTGCCAAGCTCCAATATGGTGAAGACAGCTTTACGTTTGAAGCACTCTACAGACAGTTATGGATTTTACGGTGGATTCCCGAGTCCACTTTGACTAGGAACTTCCTTCCGTACAGGCCGGACAGATACTGGCATCCAGCCTTGGAGTAGCCTAAAGAGCTTGAAACATACTTATTCTATGCAAAAATGCACAAGAAGCTTGCACATGCGAGCTTCCTCCAAGTGGTGCCGTATCTCCATTGTCGGCGGTGATCTTGAGTTGGCCTGCCGTCTCAGCAGCAAACTCCACAAGCCTACGACGGCCATCACGAATTGCCTTTGCGGCGTCGTCGTCCAGCTCGTTCTTGCAGGAACTTCCTGTGTGACTAATTTCAGCGCCCATGCTGCTCTCGGCAGTTTCGCTGTCGTTGGCAGCTTCAGGCGATGCGACAGGCGCCTTATCCTTCACGAGCAATTGGCTCAGGTTCACCGCACGACGATGGCGATGGTCGCGATCCTCGTCGCCTTTGCCATCGTCAGCGTTGTGCTCTTCGTCGGGGTCCTCCTCCGGAAGATCCTCCTCCATCGCATCGTCCGTCGCATGGGGGTCGCCCATGTGCACGTCGACGTACTCTTCGAGTACCTTTGCGGCCTCTGCACGCTTCTTGGTGTCGCCAAGGTTGGCATTGGTTGCCTTAGGCGGCACGGTTGCCTTAGGCGGTACGGATGCCTTAGGCGGTACGGTTGCCTTAGGCGGTACGGTTGCCTTTGGGTTGGCAACCGTGCTCGCGGCGGCGGCTCCTAGAACTTGGAGTTCACTGAGGACGTGTGGTGAGAACGTCACCACCTTGCCCTTGTTGGCCTTAGACGGTTTGGCACTTGCCATCTCGTCGCTCGTGCACCTAGCACGTGAAGATCATTGTGAGGATCACCCCACAACATTAAGGAGGAATCGCCTCCCACAAACTCATTGCTCTCATGACCGGTGAGGCAATTATATATTCAATTTCTATTTTCCTAGGCCGCCACTTTGGCACAAGGTCGTGGTTTTTGGAACTAGACTTTCTAAGCCGTGACTCATGGAGATTGGCAAGGACTAGTACCTTGGAAAACAGAAATTTACAAGACAATGGAATGAGGAGGAATGTGAGTGTCGGATACAAAACAAGATCAAAGAGTGCCAAGGAGAATTCTAACATTTCCTACCAAGCGTTCCAATCTTTCTTCTACCTCTTGTCTTCCTCTTGTCTTCTTGTCTTCCTTGGTCTTCTCTTAACGCTCCTTGATGCCTCTCGCATTCTTGGGCGACGTCTCCCTTGAGCCGGCGGCGTTGGCGAGCCACCAAAAATATTCAAGGTGTCACTCTCCTTCTTTTTAGGGTGCTATAGGCCGTGAGAGTCCCTAAGATTCGGAAGGGGTGCTGTCCCAATTTTTGGATGAAGGGATTTTGGAGGAGCCTTGAAAATGGGGAGGATTTTGTGGTTTTTGAGGGTGGGAACTCCCCAATTCATCCCAAAAAAATCCTTCTAGCCCTTTAGAAGTGAAGAGAGGCTAGGAGGAAGAGTCTCCATCAAGTAGAGCTCTTTTTGAGCTCTCTCACGCACTTTACGGTGCTTCAATCCGTGAATTACAGATGCCGTAGTCCCTTCTGCCGTTTCTGCTGCCGCTTGTAGCTGCCGTCGGCGTTTTATATGTGACGTAGCTGCCGTTTGCGTCGAACCCTTAGTCGCCAGGGTCTTCTGGCTCTGATACCACTGTAACGGGCTGAGTCTCCAACTCTTGCTCTAAAGTCGTGCTCGGAGTTCGGAGAATGGCGTTCTTAGACCGCGTCAGGGGTTTACCCCATTCGCAGGACTGAGGGGCAATCATCACCAACGACCCGGAGCAGGGAGACTCGAATATTTCGAGTCTCCTGAGGCCCATTTCCGTTTTTAACCAAATCCCTGGTTTTTGGACCCAAACCGGGGGTTTTTACCTCGAACTTGTGTGTTCCACTAGTTATGTCGTTTATTTTATATCCAATTCGTCCTAAACGAACATCGATTTACGTTTTGCCGTTCTGGCATCAAATCGTCGCGTGTAAGGCACACTAGCAATTTTGCGCCAGCTCTCTCGACCTTACCCTCTTTCCCCCTATTCCTCGTCCTCGCTTGCTCATTTGCAAGGAGGACGAGGGGGGGCGAGGGCACGAGGCCACGAGGCCTCGCCCTCGAGGCCCTCGTGGCCCCTCAGCCGCCGATCGGGCTCAGGCCGCGATTGGTGGATGGCGGCTTGCCGGCCGGTGTCCAGCCGTTCGCTTGGCCGGCCGCCGCCGTCCAGCCGGCTGTCAGTGAGCTGGTTGGCGGCCAGCGAAGTGCTGGCCGACAGCCAGCTGTCGCTAACGCGAGGGGTGGTGTGCAACCACCCCTCGCTTTAACGAGGAGGGAGAGCCGAACTGGCCCTCGTGCTACCTATAGATATAGACATAGATATCGATATAGATATAGATATAGATATAGATATAGATATACATATACATATACATATACATATAGATATACATATAGATATACATATAGATATATATA
>SZWC01006785.1:98296-134646 GCA_023375785.1 Penium margaritaceum | reverse complement strand
CCCCTCTCTCTCTCTCTCTCTCTCTCTCTCTCTCTGTGTGTGTGTGTCTCTCTCCCCCTCACCTCTATCTCCCTCTCTCCCTGTCCCCACTTGCTCCCTCCCCTCCCCTCTCTCTCTCTCTCCCTCCCTATCTCTCTCCCCTCCCTCTCTCCGTGCCTCCCTCGTCCTCCCCCCTCTCCCTCTGTTTTTCTCTTCTCCTTACTTCCTCCACCCTCTCCTCTTCTTGTCCTTGCTCCCTGCCTCCTCCCCTCCCTTCTCACTCTTCTTGCCCCTCTTTCCTTCTCCTGCTCAGCCCGTCTGTTTCACTTCTACCCTCCCTCGGCCCCCATCCCTTTCTTCTCTCCTTCTCCTGCACTCTCCCCCTCGTCGTCCGCCTTTTCTTCTCCCAGCCCTTCCCTTCCTTTGTCCACCCCGTTCCCCGCTTCTTCCTCCCTACGTTTCCCTTTGCCCCTTTTTTTTGTTCTTCCTTCCCCTCATTCCCTTCCTCAGTTTCCTCTATCTCGTTCCCCTGCGTTGTTCCTCCCTTCTTCCCATTTTGTGTACCTTTTCCTTAGTCCTCGGCCACTTGGGTGTGCCCGGGCTCGTGGGTTCGCCCGCGTTCGCACTCCTCGGGTCCACGCCTACGCCTCACCTTCTCTCCCGGATTTCATCTCCACGTCTTGGTGAGCTCTTTCCTTTTCGCCCGGTCATCCATCTTGCGTGTTCTCTCCCCTCATGCTTTTTTTCCCTCTTCCCTTCACCCTTTCTTTGACCTCTCTCCTTCCCTCCCCTCTCTCGTTTCCTGCTTTGTCTTACCTTTCTATTTGTTTTTCTTCTTTCTCTGCTCTGTTTTCTGCTCTTCCTCCTTGCGCCTCGCGTGCGCCCTTTGCATGCCTTGTGTGCACTCGTGTGCGGCCCGTGCCCGCGATCCTTCCCTTTAGCATATTTTTAATCTCTCTCCCGCCACCTGTCCTTCCCCTCCCTCTCTCCTCCCCTCGTATTCATCCGGCTCCATCCCTGTCCCACTCCTCTCCCCCCCCTTCCCTTCCCTCTCTCCTCTTCCCACTCATCCCCCTCCTTTCCCTTCCTTCCTTCCCCGCTCCTTTGCTGTTCCCCCTTCTCTCTCCATCTTTCTCCACCTTTTCTCTCTATCTCCCTTCATCCCTCTTCGCTGCCGGCACTCTCACCGTCACCTCTACTCCTCCTTTGGGACCTCCCCTCCTCTCCCTTCCTTCCCTTCCCTTTCCTCTCGACCCTGCTTCCTCCTCTCTTCATTTCTTCCCTCCTTCTCCCCATCTCTGCCTACCCTCCTCCTTCCCCTCTCTCCTTCCTCTCTCATCCACTCTCCACTTCTCCCCCTTCTCTTATTTCTTCCTCCCTCTCTCTCTCTCCCTCTCTCTCCCTCTCTCTTCCTCTCCACCTTTCTATGTCTTCCTCTGTTGTCCCCTCTCCCTTCGCCTTCCTACCCTCCCTCCGTCTCTCTCCCTCTTCTCTTGCCCTCGCCTTTCCGCCCTTGCGCACCCCCCTCCTCTCTCTCCCCTCCTCTATCCTTCCTCTCCTTCGTACCTCTCGATCCCCTTCTCTTCTCCCTTGCTTTCCTCCCCTCTGCTCTCCTTCCCTGCTCCTGTTGTTGCCTCTACCCTTCCTGCCTCCGTCGCCATCTCTTGTCTCTTGTTGTCGTCTTCACGTTTTCCCCTTGTTGCACTTGCTTGCTTTCTTCTCTCTGTTGCCCCATGTTTCGCTCCCTAGTTCTCCCCTTCTCCTCTGTATTTCGTGCGCCTTGCCGGCCGATCGGCTGTTTCGGCCACTCGACCATGTTTTCCTCTCCCACTCCTGCTTTCCCTTCCCTCCCCCCCCTAATGCACACCCCTAAATACACATTACACACCATGGCTCCTCCTTCGTGTCCTCTAACTGCTCGGTCCTCTTGTAGCCGTCGGTTCCTCGCCTCCATTGCACCGCCTTTGACGACGTGTAGCGCCATGCCTGAGCTCGGTCTCACCGGCGCTCTAGCAGCTGCGGCAGCCGCCAGGGCCGATCGTGCCGAGGCACAGTTCGTCGACGCCTCCTCCCGCGCCCCTAGTCCTCCCACCTCCGATGGCTCTGACCTTGTCGACAAATCTGTAGTCCTCTTGCCTCGGTCTGTTGCGGCTGCAGCTGTCACTTCCGCTCTCGCCGCTTTTCGTGCTCCCCTCCCACCGCTCCCTCCCCCGCAGCCCCCCCCTCCTCGTGATCCCCACGCTCTCCTCTCGAGGGCCATTGTCGATGCCCTTGTAGCACGCCCAGTTCTCGACCCCTCTCGCGCCCCGCCTCCCCTTGGTGGACCTGCGGCCCGCCCCCCCCACGCCGGCATCGTCCGCGGACTCGTGGGGTTAGGTGGCGCTGTCGCTCCGGGCGCCGAGGTCGCTCCCGGTGGAGTTGGTGTTGTCGCTGCTGCCGGTGCCGCTCCTGGTGCCGTTGGTGTCTTGGTCGGTGCTGGTGGTGGTGCTGCAGCTGGTGTCGGTGGAGGTGCTATGGCTGGCGTCGGTGGTGCTGCTGTCCTTGCTGGTCTCATTGGTGGTACTGTCGCTGCCGGTGGCCCTGTTGTGGCAGGTGGTGTTGCTATAGCAGGCGCTGGTGGTGGTGGTGGTGCTGTTGCTGCTGGTGGTGCTGTTGCCAGAGGTGTCACTGCCGTCGGTGGTGCGATTGCTGGCAGGGGTGCTCTTCCCGCTGGCGGTGCTGCGGCCGCTGGAGGTGTTGCTGTTGGTGATCCTCACGCTGCCCTTCCTCGCACTGAGGCTCGTCTTGACGCCATGATCCTTGCCGTTGCTCAGCTTGTCAGCCTTGGTCTTCGCCCACCCGCCTCCTCGTTGCCTCTCACCTCTGATCCTAGCCACGTTACCGGCACACCCTTTGGCGAGTGGTCTGCTCGCTTTGTCTCGTGGGCACAAATGCATGACCTTTGGGAGCATTACAACCCAGCTGCCACCCTCCCTCTCGCGCACCCTGATCGTGTGCCCCTCGCTTTTCACCTTCTCTACTCTGTTGCCCCCAGCGTCGCCCTCCGCCAGCTCGATCGCTTCGCGCCGACCACGTGCCTCCCCGCTCGGCCTCGTGAGGCCTAGGCTGCCCTCCTGGCTTTGTACTCCTCTCACTCCTCTCGCTCGGCCACTTCTCTCCTTGCTGACCTTCGTGCCCTCCGCCAGCGCCCTGACGAGTCTTTAGGTGCCTACCTAGGCCGCGCGGATCTCCTGCAGAGCGAGCTTCTCGCTGCAGGCACCTCTTTGATGGATCAGGCTTTCATCACGTCTGTCGTCGCTGGTCTCGGTCCTGCCTTCTCTGGCGCTCTCACGTCCTTTCCCCTCGTCCTCACTCTCCAGGTTGCATATCAGACTCTTGGGGTTGTTTGGCCCGTCCTGTTGGACGGACTCTGTTCCTTCCAGTCGGTCTCCCAGCCTGCTGCCCCTCCCGCTGAGCCCGCCCTCTTTGATGACCTGCCCAGTCTTCTCCCCGCCCCGGCAGCTCATGCTCTTGTTGTTCGTGCTCCACTTGGTGGTGGCAGTGCTCGTCCTCCCACGTGCTAGAGCTGCGATGTTGTGGGTCATCGCCACGATGCGTGCCCGCTTCCCCCAGTCCCTGATCTTCGTGAGCGCATTGCGCGTCAGCATGCTCTCCATCGTGGTCGTGCTTATGTTGCCCCTAGCGTTCCTCTCCCTGTTGCGGTCCCTAGCGCTCCTCCACTTTCCGCCCCTGTCCGTCCGCCACCGCTAAGTGGGGTACCTCCTCCACTTACGGAGGATACGATCATCACTCTCATTTGCTGCGTTCTCGTTGAGGGTATGCTTGGTGGCCCCCCGCCTGCTGGTATGTCGCCCTTGTTTGATCTCCTAGCTGCCCCTGCCCCTTGTCCCGCTCCTCCCACTGTCTCCTTGCCTGCTCCGTGCCCGTCTCCCCCCTCCCCTTGCACACCTACGTACTGCCTCCTATTCGGCATCATTATTTGACCGTGAGGGCGTGGTTCATGAGCTCTCTGCTCCCTATTCTCCATATCAGAATGGGGTTGCCGAGCGCTGGAACCGTACCCTCGTTGAGGGTGTTCGTACGATGATGGCTGATGCCGGCTTCCTTGATCGCGGCTGTAGCTTCTGGTCCGAGGCGGCTCACTATCGCATGTGGGTTTGGAACCGGATCCCCCATGGCCCTCTTGCTCTCGACACCACACCGTTCCAGCTTTTCTAAGGTCGACGTGCCGACCTTAGTCAGGCTGTAGTCTGGGGCACCATGGCTATCGTCTACCTTGCACCCCCTTCTCGGTCCGGCAAGCTCGATCCGCCGGGTCGCCTCTGCGTCACTCTTGGGGTTGCGCCTTGTTCTCGTGCTCACTATTTCTGGGATCCAGTCGCCCATCGCCTCGTTGAGTCTTGCCACGCCAGCTTCTTTGAGCAGATGAATTACGGCGCCTTCCGTGCAGATCGCTGTCTCCCTCCTCCGACCTCTGCCACGGCCTACACCTCCGATGGCCTTGTGGTTGCTGTTGCCCCCTCCCCCCTTTCGCCTCCCTCAGTGACCCCCTCTACATCACTTTCGCATTCAGCTGTCTCCGCCCCTGCCCCTTCTCCCGTGCTGCCACCGTCCTCCCGTTTGCTTCCCCTTGTTCCCCCTCCATTCCTACCCTTTTCCTCTTCCCACCCACCCCGTCCTAAGCTTCTTCCCTTCCTTCCTCATTTGTTCCCCCCTCCACCGGAGCGCCTCCGCACGTGTCTGTCTCCGCTCCTCCTACCCTGGTCATTGGCCCTCTGCCTCACCTCCTGTCCCACCTCACCCCTCTCTGCCCACACCTCCACCCCCTCCCCTGCCTCCTTTACCCCCCTCACACCGCCGCGGCAGTCCGCCATCTATCTCCCCCCTCCCTCCCATCTTGTTGTCTCCCATGCCGCTCCCTGTCTCCCCTCCCGGCTTCCCTCCCTCTCCCCCTCCGAACCTCCTGCTCTAACCGCAGCCCAAGCTGCAGGCTTCCCCAGTGCGCCTTCTCTCGCTCGTTGTGCAGATCCTGTTCTCCTCTCTATTGAGGATGTCCCGGAGGACAGCCCCCCTTCCGTGTCCACCCCTACCGATCTCGTGGGAGGCCCCGTCCACATCGCGGTGACACCGTCCCCTTCGTCCTCACCCCCTCCCCTCTCCGCTGCCCACCCCTCGCCCTTTCCTCCTCTTGTCAACGTCCTCTCTCGTGAGACTCTTCCTCCCCTTCCTCCGTCTCCCTCTCGGCTCCCTTCGTCACTCGCCCCCCTCCTCAGTCCCCCTCCTCCGGTGGTCTCCTCCCATCCACCCGTTCGCAGCCCGGGGTCCCTTCTTGGTGTCGTCCCTCGCTCCCACTCGTAGATGCACACGCACGCTGCCTGGGCTCTTCCCTCTGTCCCTCCTTCCCTCCCTTTCCTTTTCATCTCGCCCGCTTCCTCCCTCTCCTCCCGTCTCTGCATCCCCGCCTCTTCGTTCCATCCTGGACACTCCTCCTCCCTCCTCACCTATCTCCCCCCGCACCCACTCTCGCACTGCTCGCGCTCTTACATGTGCCTCTATCCCTCCTTCCGCCATCCCTCCGCCCCCCATCCCTCTCCCTCTCTCCACATCCCCTCCCTTGTCTCTAGTTTCGGTCATTTCCCCTGTGGTCACTTCGCCGTCACCGTTCCCTGCGTCATCCCCTCTCCCTCCCTCCCTGGTCTCTTGTGTGTCTCCACCCTCCTCTTCTCCCCTCCCTGGCCTGTCTCCTTATGTCAACGTCTCGTCCCACATTTCTCACCCGCTCATCTCACCTCCTCTTCCCCCTTCCTCCTCGATTGCTGCCCCACCGTCCCACCCCCTTCCCCTCTCGCCCGCCCTTCCTCCCTCCCCGGTGGTCCCTGCCCTCGCACTTCCCTCCTCGCCTCTACCCCCCACCGTTGTTGCGCTCTCTCCGCCTCGCCCCCTGTCACCCTACACCTTCCATCTGGGTCACGCCCACGGTTGTCATTTCTTTCACCTCGAGTTTTGTCATGCACTCGATATCTGCACTTACCATCGCTTCATCTGCGCCCCGGTGTTCGCTGCGCGTGCCCTCGCAGTCACGTCCATCCCCCCACTTCACCCTCTCCCTCTCCCCTTGACGAGTCCGATCCCATCACTCTCGCCGACGCCCTTGCTCGCCCGGACGCTATTGCCTGGCACGCTGCCTGTGTTGCTGAGCTTGCCGCCCTCACTGAACATGGTGTGCTCGAACTCGCTGACCTCCCTCCTGGCCGCACGGCCATCAAGGCCAAGTGGGTTCTACGCAAGAAGTTCACCGCCTCGGGGGCCCTCGACTGGTACAAGGCTCGCCTCACCGCCAAGGGCTACTCTCAGGTCCCCGGCGTAGACTTCACCGACACCTACGCCCCTGTCGGCCGCTTTACGACAAGTCGCGTCATCATCTGTCTTGCGGCTCACTTTCGGTGGGAGCTTCACCAGATGGACATGATCAATGCCTTTCTCCACGGTCGTCTTGAAGAGGAGTTGTACATGGTCCAGCCTCCTGGCTTCTCAGATGGTACTGGACGAGTCTACTGCCTTCGTCGCGCGCTTTACGGTCTCCGTCAGTCCCCTCGTTGTTGGATCAAAGAGCTCTCTTCCACCCTCGTCCGTGGCAGTTTCCGACCTAGCCATTCCGACCCCTCCCTCTTCGTTGGGGGTACGACCCTCCTCCCTGCCTTCATTCTGGTGTATGTGGATGACCTTCTCATCACCTCTCCTTCCCCCTCCGCCATTTCCGCGGTGAAGGATCTCCTCTCTTCGGCATACCGCATGAAGGACCTTGGCCTTGCGGCCATGTTCTTAGGGATGCAGATCGCCCACTCTCCTGGCTGCGTGTTGGTCCACCAGGAGCGCTATGTCCAGACTCTTGCAGACCGCTTCGCTTCTGTCGTCGACCTCTCTCGCCCTCTCCCAACTGCCTCCTCACCCATGCCACCGAGTACTCAGCTTGCCCTTCGTGTGGCCCACGACTCGGAGTCGGGTGCTCTGAGGTCCGTCGTGACGTTTTAGTCCATCATTGGCACACTCATGTACATGAGTGTGCCAATGATGGACTAAAACGGGTAGACTCGTCCACTAGAGATGCCAATGATGTACCACTCGTCCTGACATCGCCTGCATGGTGAACGTCCTGGCTCAGTATGCCCGCGAGCCTTGCACGGCTCACCTCCATGCGGCCGCGTACATTGTGCGCTATCTCCTTGGGTCTACACGTGCCAGCCTCGTCTTTCCGGTCGGGTCGGACGTGCCTCCCATGGCGTGCTATGTTGATAGTGACTATGCCCGCGATTGGGACGCTCGTAGCCGCAGCAGCTTCATCTTCTTACTCGGCCCCACTGCCATCTCCTGGCGTAGTGAGAAACAAGGCTGTGTTGCTCGTAGCACTAGAGAGGCCGAGTACATGGCCTTGGGTGGTGCTGCCGCCGAGGCAGTGTGGCTTCATCGCCTCCTCGGCGAGCTTCGCCTCCCCACCCTTGCTGTGCCTCACCACATAGACAGTGAGAGTGGGTTGGCCATTGCCAGGAACGCCAGTGCACTTCATTGTCGCACCAAGCACATCAATGTTGAGCACCACTACGTATGCGACATTGTCGCAGCCGGCGTTGTCTCTCTCCGGTTCATCTCTGCTGAGTTCCAGCTCGCGGACTTCCTCACAAAGGCTCACCATCAGCCTGCCTTCACTTCGAGTATCTCCTCTATTGGTCTTCGGACCCTGCCCTCGCTTGACTGAGCCCTAGGGTAGGGTTGCTCTCATCCGTTGCCCTCCGTCGTCAACATGGCACTTTCCGTCCGTCTCCGCCCATCTCCTCTCCTTCCCGTCCCTTCCCCTGTCCCCTCCCCCCTCTCATGCCTTGCGGGTGCCACTGTTGCCGTGTGCCTCTGGGCGGTGGGATGCAGGTCCTTGATTCTCTCTGCTCTCGTTGCACGCATCGGGACTACCACTCGGGATAACCACTAGCACTGCGTCTCCTCTTCCCTCTCCCCACTCCCCTTGTCCGCATCGTTGGTCCTCTGCTCGATGACTGTGTGCATGCTGCATCTTCACTCCGTTCCGTGCTCTGCCCCCCCCCTTCTCCGTGTGTGCGTCTCTTGCAGGCTCTCGCACATCCAATCTCCTCCATCACCGGTGTGGTGCCTCCCGCGTGTCTCCGCCCACACCCCTTCCCACCTTTTCCCTCTGCCCCATCCTCCTTTCGTGCCTTGTTGCTGTCTCTGTTGCCGTGTGCCTCTGGGTGGTGGGGTGCAGGTCCTTGATTCTCTCCCCTAGCACTCTTCCCATCCGCGCTACACGCTCCGGGACTGCCCCTCATGGCTGCGTGGTGCTCCTGGCCGGATGTGTCGGCTGGGTGCTTCTCGTCGGGTGCTTCCGGATGGGTGCTGCTGGCGGGGTGCTTCGGTGGTGTGCTTCTGCTGGGGTGCTTCTGGCGGAGGCGCCTCTGGACGAGTGCGATTGGTGGGGTGCTTCTCGTGGCGTTCTTCTGATTGGGTGTTGCAGACGCATCCTTCCGACTGGGAGCTGCGGTCGTCCGCTTCTGGAGGGGTCCTCTTGGTGAGGTGTCACTACCGGCGCCCTGCATCGCCATCCCCGTCGCCGGATGCTCCGGCCTATTCTGGCGTTCCTGTGGGGCTTGTGGTGTGGTGTTCAAGCTTTCTGCTTCGGGCACCCACTCTTACTTGCGTTATTGTGTTAAAGTAGTCAACGTTTGTTGGTACTTCAGTTAGAGTGCCTAGTTTAGTTCTAGTTTAGTCCTACTAGCCGGGTTTGTCTCACCGAGCTAACTCCTGTCGTTACCCTTGCAAAACCAACAGCTAGGAGCTGGTGCACGTCCTCTAACCTGCGCGTCATTCAGGTGGTGCACTCGCGCCAGAGAAGGGGGCCTCCCTCGAAGGGGAGCGAAAGCCCCCCTCTTGCCACTCGCATAGGCATCGCGATGCCATGCCTGGTGCATGTTGCGCCGCGCAACATGCTCCAGGCAGCTGACGTCATCGGCTGTGCGAGGCCGACCCGGTAGGGGGCGGTCCTCGCCGTCGCTCACTCATTCCTTTCCAAAAAACATTCCTTTTCCTCGTCTCGATCTCCTCTCGTGACCAAGTCCCTCCGCCACCATTCCCCCTCACAGCACTTGAGAGCTCGCCCCCTCACAGCTCTCGAGAGCCCCTTCCCCCTAACAGCCGAGAATGACTTTTGGCCCCGCGGCCAACTCCCTCGACGCTCCCCCTCATAAGAGTCGAGAGCCACTCGACCCCACCCGCCGCCCCTCTCCTCCTATCTCCTCCTTCCTCCCCCCTAGTCCTGTCCCGTTTAACACCCTCCCTATCAATTTCCTTGTTTCTTTTTTTTTTTGGTTTCCTTCTTTCTCAAAGCATCCTCTGCTCCGTAACTTATCTCCATGAACCATGCACATTCTCCTTGGTGTATCAGGTGGGGTCACAGTGCACTGCTGTTGGAAGAACCACATGTTTGCTTCAAGATGACAGGACTGCGCAAGTTGTCTATGCATATCTAAAAGATCCCGCTGATTTTCAAGTTGGCCCTTGTGGAACATCATTGGAGTTGCCCTACCGTGAGTTGAGTGGAGGTTGGTGATGAAACGTGTTTGTACATTTTTAGTAGCAAACCTTCAAAACTAATTTAGTTGAGCATTTCACGACCATGTCACTTTTGCTTGACACTTGGTTAGTGAAGTAGAGTGCAAACACCAACATGGAGCTATGAGTTGTTTGATGCATGTTGGCATTCGGTTGAATTGCTACTAAGGACTTGTGGACGTTTTGTGAGTGTCATCCTAGTTTCCTTGTGAATACAAATTCTATGTTTCAGTTTGTTATATGCTCGTTAAACTCCGTAGATTTGTCAGAGTTGTGGGCTTTCTTCTACTGGACAATTCATCTTAATCTATGTTTTGAGCGTTGTCCTCTCCGATTACCCACTTTCCTCACGAACAATATGGATTATTCAACTATTTTAATGACATACCGCCTCGCCCACAAAACGCCGATACTATATATCCTATTGCTCTTGGATTTTTATGTGAATTGTGTTTTTAGTCGATTGGATGTAATACATTTTTTTCCAATGAATTCTAAATACCATATTAATATCATTAAACTTGAGCTTTACGTGGGAGGCCAAGGGATTTCAAGCTCCATGTAAAAAGTTGAAGCCAAGGTCCCATTTTATGCATGTTTTACCAGTGATGAATACCAAAATAATTCAAACCTCAAAAATCTCCTCTAGTTCATGGTTTTATAGATTGCAATGTTCCATTCACTGAAACCCAAGAGTAGTAGGGTGACTGTGACCGCGGTGCCCACTTTTGACAAACCATGAACGGAATCGTGGTATTGTATGCATATCTCTACAACAACGGGTATTGTATGAGTAAATTTTCATGATTCTTTCGATTTATCACTACTTTCAATGTGACGGCAAAGAGAACATGATGAATGCAATGTTCTTATATGTTTAATCATTATTCATACACGTGTCCACCCTTTGTCGATGATTATCACTGGGGGTTTCATTTTGATGTTTTTGACCAATGTCTAGTCTATCAAGTGACGACTTCGCACCACCATACCCAATCCTACAGGAAACCGCGGTGGAGCACGGTGGAGCAGTGCCACCGCAGTCCGTTCCACACAATGCATGACTGCTCTGTGTGTCACATACACCGTGCGTCGGTTGCGTGCGACCTACCATGTCTATTTGACGTGTAGTTCACATTGCAAGGTGCGCTGCGCTATTTTCCTTCGATGAGGTAGTGTAGGGCTCATTTATAGCAGAAACAAGTTTCCTCGATTTCACGTTTTTCTCATGACCCTGTGTTTGCATTGTACCTACGAGAAACATCACGAGGTGTTTTTGTAGTTGTTACAAGAGACATCAGATTATCCTATCAGATGGTCGTTTGTCAACCACGAGTTTCTTTTTTTAAATTGCCAAAAAAAAATTACATCTCTCAATGCTATACATGTCATTAAAAATGTTCCAGTTTAAGTGTCTTACAAAATTTTTACACAAATGTGTTTTACAAACATCTGCCTCTTGGTCAACATGGTTATCTGTAGTTCGTAGGATCATGTGACCTAACACCCCCAGGTTTTTCTTTCTTTTTTCGATCGACTTCATAGAGACAACCTTTCTTGAGTCGGGAAATAACATTTGGGGGAGACTTATTTAATGCGCGCAACCGTTGCATGGGGTGCATAACAAAAGAGCGCACAATGAAGAGTGGGCCCTAGTATATGCTGACAAGCTTTCATCCATTACCAGTAGTTTTTTCCCTTTTATAGAGTGCACAAGGCATCTCACGCTGGAAGCGAGGCCTTTTTCTTTCCCATTGAACTCACCAACAAATAGTGGAGAAAGGAATCAATTTGATCACTCGTTTAATGCTTGTCCAGGAAGTGTGTTCTTGATAGAATGTTTCCACTAGATAGGTGGGAGACAGCACAAGTGACTTCTCACAATTTCGTAATGTGACATCAAAGATTCAACTACGCGGACAAAAAGAAGCCCTATCGAGTACCTTAGTATGCTGTTGAGTTCTCGGGGTGATTCCTGCATGGCCAAGACCCAATGAAGCACTCCAATCGTCCCAATGCATCATCGGACGGCCAAAGCATTGCCAATCTCAAAGTGACATGCTCACCGACAACCGTTTGCGATAGAAGGGGCATCCAAGAGGTACAATAAATTTGATTAATATGACCTAAAGCATGTACAAAAGCATGTACAAGTAGGACCTGGAGCATGTGTTTTCCTTTTCCCCTAACTCTTTTTGTGCAGAAGTTGCAATGTTCGGGTGTACAAGAATCGGCCCACCACCCTGAGGATTTTTATGGTTATCGTAGCCATGTCCCGAAAATGGGAACTGGGCGCACATTTTTTTTAGCTTTAGGCACACAGTGCACTTGTTATAAACTGCGGGGAAGGCATGGACGCCCCTACCAAAAACTGGGCAATCGAGTTCTCTGTCTTAAGGAGTGGGTAACTTGCACAGAATGTTTTCCAAAGGTGGGTAAAAGGGTGACGGGCCCTTTTTATAAACCACCTCATAATCAATGTTGTCTGCGGCTACAGAGGTTGCAAGTGTTTATGCAAGCTCGGAGTTTGGTTGCTTGATCGCCCACCGAAGCACATGTGTGCTACACATGATTTGAAGTATATGATTGATTGAGCACGTTATTGGTTCTTCTGGTTTATGCATGAATGGGAGGATTGAAAGTCATTGACACATGTATCTGACAACAACAACCAGTCATTGGTTAAAACAACGTTTTATTCGCTAAAATTCAAGCTTGATTGTGAGTGAAAGGGAGTACATGCCATGTTCTCAAGCAACGCCGTAAAGGACGAGTTTCCCTACTTTCTAAAATCTGACTACTGTCCTTATTTGAATGAAGTGCATAGTCTCCAAAACTTAGCCCAGCACCAAAACAAGTTCATCAAATCCCTTTCGTGTGATAGGCAGATTGTTGCAATGACCATGGAGATGTTTGAGTATGACTACCTTTGTACTGGTAAATTCTGAAGAAAACCTGGGGCTTTGCCTTTGTCAAGGATTGTCTAGTTGACACATGTCACAAACATTGTGGTGGCTTGCAAATTCTATTTGCATGTTTTCCCATTTGTAACGCTTTGTGAGTTTTCAAGCATCGCGTCTTTCCCAGATTCTCTGTGTAGTTGAGTGCCGTGGAACCACTCCAAACGTACCCGTTGTAGCTTACAATTCAATGGCGTAATGATTTGGCAAGTAGTTCATCATTTCTACATTGGTTTGTTGAACCAAAACTTGAATTTCCCCCATTGAATGAAAAACCAATGGTATTCTAGGTCTCCTTTCAACACATGGCATACATTTTTCAAACATCAAACTTACCTATGGACTTAGATCATTTGTTCATTTTCCAGGTCAGTACTCAACCTTGAACATGATGAATCCTGTCTATTGAGTTGGTAGTTGGGTTACATTGGTGCACACAACCTACCTATGATATTCCAAGTAGAACCACCACATCTTAAACACTTGCAGAAGCGTGACATCTCTTTTTTTTTTCTGCACAATAGAATTCACCTTCGGCTCGCAAAGTTTCTCTACCATTTACACTACCGGTTGTTCACAAGTACAGTTGTCTTGGTGAAGAACAACTCGGACTGCTAGACCAAACAGTCTCAATGGCCATGCTACATTGTGTTGTTGAATCTACTGATTGAAAAACTGGCTCGGAGCTAATAGTGCGTCCTAAATGATTGAACATGAAATCATCTGACATCTTCCCAACTCCACTCGATGGTTTTGTGAGTAGGATGCAATATAGGCCATCTCACTTTAGTGTTATCTTGCACGAATCAATGGTAGTAGTCTTAGAAGTTGTAAAGAAGACAAAATGTAAGAGACGTTGGTTGACTTCGACCAGCTAACAAACACTGCCACGTGATCCTTCCATCATCAATGACACGTTTCAATTATTCGAATAGAAAATGGCGAATTGGAATTGAAGATTTTTTTCAAGTATTGTCTCTCTCTAGCTTTGTCGAGTGCTTGGATATTTCTGTTTTACGCACCTGCATCCCATATGTGCATCGAATGTCATGAAAGTGTACAGCAACAAAGTGGTCAAGGTATGGTGGACAACTGTTATTCATGGATTTCTAAAGTTTTTATTAGGAATGAACAAGTTTGTAACGTCATACCAGGCACGTAAACCCAGTGACAATCACCCGGCATGCCAATTCTAAAGGAGATTTGTGCTCCTCGTTGATTGTAACTGTTGTACAATTAGAGAAGATGTTTGCTATTCGTGATGGTGGGTTTTTCAATGCCGAACTGTCTTGTACATTCATGTATCACCAGTGTTATCTTTTGTGAAAAAACAGTAGGTGTGCGTATGCCAATAAGGAGGGGCATTTGAGTCGTTGCTTGAGTGTCTTGTCCAAGTAGAGTTTAAAATTGGTCAGCTCGTGGTTTCACACCTGACCAATTCCCTTAACTCTTGGTTTGAAGCCTGACTTTAGGTTGATTTGCTGGATTACCTTGCATGACAAAGGCAAGTTTCAAGGCAATCCATGGTTAAAAACCCCCTTTAAAACAATTAACAACTGGTAGAAACTCTTCTTGTATGCCCAAAGAAATCGTTGGTTCGTGAACTTCATACACTGCTTAGATTTTTCTCTTCACAAAGTGCAACGTGGACCAATCACGCCAAACATCCTTGTCCCACGCAACTCTTGGACATGTCAAGCAAAAAATGGTGCCATTTTTCACCGTGCAACCGTTCCTACAACATCCTTTGCTGCTTCCCCTAGTAGTTCTTGCTGTTCTCATTTCTACGTCGTAGGTTTTCCAATCGGAGGGGATTTTCCTTTATGTTATTAATGTTTATGTATGCTACATTCCTTCTCCATTCCACTAGCAAAGAGTGTCAATATCCCGACGCCTGTGTTTTTGTGAACTTGCCCTGCCGATCTTGATTTTTGTTATTTTAAAAAAGGGAATGTATGTGATCCATACTTTCATACATGGTTTTTTTCAAAGTAATTATTTGGGTTGTACCTATAATCTTGTTCATAAAAAACTGGTGATCTTCATATTTGTTGACAAACCAGTTCAACACCCGAGCCTTGGTAGTCAGAATACCGACTACCAAGCAATAGCCTGCGGTTGACATGGGACCACAGACGATTGTCCACCCTTCTTCAAGCGCTATGCCATGTTGGCAAACATGAACTAGGATTTTCACAGTTGTCTGGGATGACAACGCGCGCATCCTAACGGGCATTTTGAGATGTTGAATGAGACTCTAAACTGTAAAGAGCACTGGGAGCGAATCAATTTTACACCTTCCATTCCGACATCTGTAGCTAATCTACCAGTCCTCCTAGCTCCCACGTCCTTCATGGATTGTTTTCTGCAAAAGGTGACCCTTGAAGAGCGTGCTCACCGCATCGCTAATCCTGTGCACCAAGCCCCCCCCCCACGTCCACCTCCACTAAGGAGGCCCATCGGCAGATCGCGCAAACTACGTGTCCTTACGAGCAACGCCAGTGGAGGGCGACATCCTACATGTGGAGTCATGTCAACATACGATGACACGACCACAGTTTTTGTGTCGCCACGAACGCTCCCATCAAATTTCCCCCTTGTGCACTGCATGCCTCCTCCAAGCTATGGTCAACGCCGTTTGGATGATGGCATTGGTTGCTCCCGCGACCACGAGGCTGCTTGAATTCACACGCGGATGCAACAACAACGGCAACAGCAACTAAGGTCGTGCCGCGACCTCATGTGAAAGCGACAGTGAGGGATCCGACATTGTTATCAGCTGTGCCAAAGACAGGAGCATCAACAACAAAAGTCGTGGTGTTGCCAGTGACATCTATGACAGTGACAGCGATGGGTCCATGCGAGGCAAGGATGACAACATAGATACAAAGGACATGGCGTTGCAGTTGTCAGATATGACAACTTCTTCATATCCTAGTAGCGGTGCATTGACATCATCCAAGAAGGGACCATACTCAGACTGGTTCGGGTCCGGACACTTTTGCACAAGAACAAGGCCATGGAAGATCACAAAACCGCATATAGCACTGTCAAGTACGTTCGAGCAGCCTATCATACCCCTGGCGGCTTTAGCATATACGACCGTCTCTCACCATCAACGGTTGTGGATGGCTTGAGGCTGAAACCTTGGTTCTCAAACCTCAACACAAAGACGTGCTTTTAGTGTCCACCAAGATGCCAAGACGCTGACATCCGTGGCCACCCCCATCTCTGCCAACCGCAAGTGCAAACAAGGGTACCATGGCAAGCAGGCATGGCTAGACAAACGACCCAAGTATGTGAAAGAGATCAAAACCGTCCTATTGGATGCTCGCACAGCCGTACATGCCCTCAATTTGAAGACCATTTGGGGGGAGATTCAAGGTATCATCGCCCGTCACACCCCCGATGAACTTGAAAACTTGGGTGCTGGTGCGCTCAGACACCCGTGGGTACACCATTTTGTCCGGAAGGAGATGGGTTGTTCATGGAGTTGTGGCACCGCCATGGCTCAAAAGCTGCCGGCTGACTGGGAGCACCACGTCCTCAAGTTTCACCAATGCGGGGCCATCATGTGCAACCTCTATGGAATCAACCCGTTTTTGGTTGTGAACGTAGACCATACTGGTGTGCAGCTGATGCCCATCGTTGGCCACTCATTTGTAACGGTCAGGTCCAAGGACGTCGGCATCCTTGGACCCGACAAAAAGCGCCAGATAACGGCACGTGTGGCATGCATCGTGGCAGGGGAAATGCTTCCCTTTCAAATGATTTTTGGAGGTAAGAGCAAGTGCACTCTTCCACATGGACCAAACACCCGCATGCTGACCGACAACGGCGCACTATTGAACTCCATGCCCAACCATTGGGCAAATGGGAAGACAACACGCGAGTGGATTCGTGGCATCGTCCAACTGTAATACTCTTGCATGTGCACACAATTGCCCATTTCAGAGGGTGCTGCCGATACATTGTTGATTCTGGATGCCTGGCCTCCACATGCATGTGCATCCTTCCACACATGGATTTTCAACAACTACCAGCATATCCGAACCTGCTGCGTTCCTCCAGGTTGTACATAAAAAGAAGAGCCATGTGATATTGGCATCATACGGCCGTTCAAGAAAAACATTGAAGAATTGTTTAAAGCATGGGGTACAGAGCGCAGTCCTGCGGATTCCCTACAAGTGTCGGCATGAAACTTCTCAAGGAAGCATCTTGCAGATGGTTCTTTGCGGCGTTACAGTACATCAAGGCCTAGGACATGGTGAAATCAGCTTGGGCCAAGATAGGGTTCCCCCGTGTTTTCACTCCATCATTCCAGCACGAGGCTCCTCCTTACATTGGGGAGTTGTTTGCTTAAGACAAGGTTGAGGAGGAGGACAAAGTAGTCTAACGGGTGCATGTTGTTTTCTTCCACGGTTCCTGAAACAAGTCGCTTCCCTTAGAATCTTTGTGTTGTGCTGATGTTTGCATGACAATGTTTGCTTGTACCCGTGTTCATTTTTTGCCAAAATTCGCCGAACATATGTACCGTAGTTTCTGTTGCCCTTACACGTAGTTTCTATGATGACAGGAAGCTTAAAAAAAATCACCAAGGGAACCCTGTGTCCATTTCAATGTGACATGTTTTGAATAGAAAAGAAATCAATTAGGGTGTACTTAATGAATACGGTGAAAAGAAACCATTTAATGGAATAGGCCCAAAAGGAATTCTATACAAAACCAAGAGCAGTAGGGTAGTGTTCCACAATTTATGGGTTTGCTTTTCATTTTGTAGTTATTCATGTCTTCCTATTTTCTCATATTCAAACAAGTCAATTATCTTAATTCAACGACATTGCCAGGTCAAATCCCTGGTGTTCCGCGATTTTGATGCCAAGGGTTCTCGTAATGGATTTCATGGGCTTGCAACTTGTTTATTACATGATTGGTTGGTCGTGTCACAGAGATGGTGGCATATTCTTGTTCAGTGGAGAGCCCATAGAAGCAGCATGCATGTTTACACTGATTAGTGGTGCACTTGTTAGATAATGGGTGGCAGTTCACAAACAACATCATTGCCTTTTGTCAATATTCCCTATAAGCATGGAGACTTTCCTCTAGAAGGTTACCTTTGAGGAGCGCTTCCGCTGTTTAAAGCTCCTCTTGGACGTTGAGCACCTTTGTGGCCTATCTGTGAGAGACGCCTTGTCGGTACACCAAGGAAGCTTGTTGTCCTCACGTATAATGACCAATTTCCCTCGTGTGCATTGAAAACATTGTCTGAATGAGAGGCACCGACCCCTTGGTCAACTTCACGTGCTGGTGCTATAACTTCCTTTGTTGTCGGTTCCACCGACAAAAATTCCCTAGCATGCCACATAGGCGTCTTCCACGTCGAAAAGCCTTGAATCAACCACTGCTGAGTGTCATACAGTGCAAGAGTAGTATACTGTCAGGTATCTCCTACCTCCACAAGGGGATGTTCCATCAAAGCCTACCGGTAATAACAAATGGAAGGAGAGGGGTGAAGAAGAGTGATGTCCTAAGCATCAGAGTCCACTTTTGCCATTCAAGAGCATCCAACCCGGAGCCTTGCACATGGAAGAGCAAAAGGATCCGCTCGTATGTTTCAGCAACAACAACACAAACTCCATGGAACAACCTTGGTTGGAAAGCGATGCTTTGCCCTCGTCTTCTTTTGGAGTTCAATTAGTTGACAACTCCATCGAGAGCAAGTGAATTGTGCTCATACCCATTGACTACAAAACATCATCAAAAGACAAAAAAGGAGGGACGGTTCAAGAAGCGTGGCCAATGACGTGACTTGTTTGGCTATGAACACTTCTTTGTCATTGATAGGGCGGTGGAGTTCCACCACTCCAACTCAGTGGTTGAACATCTCCAGCGCTGTTTTTGAACTCCATATGACCTCTACAACTTTGAGTGCCTGGCGCCAAGCACCATCACCGAATGGTTCTTTCATGGGACAAAGGTGTTTGAGGATAAGTACGCTCATGCTGCCACCATCGCCATGAAAACAAAGCCCTATCCACCAGTCAACGATAAAAAGGGGTTAAGGGTGACCCAAAAAAAAAGTGGGTGACAGACCACTTATAAACTGCGGACAAGATAAAGAACCGTGTACCTTTTATCCGCGATGCTATAGCTGTTCTCAACGAGTCTATCTGCCATGAGATCCAACAAATCATCGATCAACACGCGCTCGGCAACAAAGCTGCTATGGGAGATTGCGTGTTTGAGTGGTTGTGGGTGTGCAAGTTTGTGACCACAACCATAGGGTGGTCATAGCATGCGGAAACTACGACCGTCCAAAAGGTGCCGGGTGATAGGGAGGAAAAGGTGAATTTCTGAGCATGCAAACAATGACGCAAATTACTTCCCATAAAATACCCCCAATCTTTATCATCAATGCTCACCATATGGTGATCTACCTGGTTAGAGTCGCCAGTCACACACCAAACATCTCCCCATGTGTCTCCATTATCAACCTCAATGACAAGCGAACGATAATGGTGCTCTTCACCTTCGCATTTAACATAAAATTCTGAATGCTCCGACTCATATTCCTTGGCAAGTCCAAATGGTGCCTATCCAAGGGGCCCCGCGCACGCAAGCTACTTGACTCAAATTGACTGCTATCTCATGCATCCAACCATTGGGCTTACAAAAAGACCACCATTCACTCCGTCCGGGGCATCGTGTAGCCCTACTACCAAGCCAAGTGCATAGCCTATGACATGGAAGTTGGCAAATCACACATGGTGCTGGTTCTTGATGCATGGCGACCTTCGTAAAGTGCAACCATGTGTGATTGATTATGCATGAACTTCCCACACATGCATCCTGTGTACATTCCTACAAGATGCATGCCAAACGTGCAGCGTACTCATGTTAGCATCATCGTGGCATTCAAGAAAACTATGGACTTAAACTCGTATGATGTGGGCTGAATACAATACGTGTGCAAGATTGCAACTAGCACTGGGTATGTTTACCATAAAAGAAAATGCTTGCAAGTGGATCACGCTGGTGTGGCATGACATTGATGTGAACCCTATAGTTGTTTGGACCGCATGGGCTTGTGACAGTTTTTATCTTGTGTTGTAGCCTGAGTTGCGGTGCCTTGGAAACAACATGTATGGCCACATCACGTACAAAGGTGAGGGGGTAGAGAAGGAGGGTAAACGTGCATTGTGAACATGTACGGACATGTTATGCGTTTCCATGTTCCATTTTCCGTGGAGATATCTATTAATTGGGAGACATTCAATGACGTGCCACGGTCAACATGTTGTGTTGTCTACACTCTAACAAATAGCTCATTTGAGCTAGACTTCTCAGTGAATAGAAGACTGTAACAAAGAAGCAACTGGATAGAACACAAACAAAGCAAGAGGACTCATCTTTCATGTCACAACCTTGCAGCACTTAGCATCTAGAAATGCCTCAGACCAAGGTGCTACTGGAGTCTGCCTTGGAGACCCCAGTAAGCCTGGCAGTGCTCTGCCATCCTGGTAAGGACAAAGCCCTGACTAGTGAGGCAATTCTACTTGGAAGACGGTGCTGGACCAAGACGCCTTACGTTGACGACCTTGATGGCCTAGCAAGGTGTTGCCCCTTGCATGGGCTAGGAGGAGTGGAGGAGCTCATGTGTAGGCTTTGTTAGGCTCTAAATTTCATGTACCATACTTGTACTTTGGAATCAATCAAGATTTCTTCCGCTGTCACATTCAGTTTCCAAAGTTCATCTGCTGATCTGTCTGCTAGCTTGCTACACAAGAAAACATCATGCACAAGCAAGGACTCTAGTCCTTGCCACACATTTACAAATCTCAACATGGTATCCGGGCAGTAGGCTCTATCTCCAGCTAGTCTAGCGGCAGCAGCAGCAGTGTGGACCAGTGAAGCAATCCTTCACCATCCTTGTAGAATCTTGCGGAGGAGTTACATTCGCCTTCTCCCAAGCGTGCAGTGTGACTGGCCCTTTACGCCGTTTGGCCTGCACAAGACAAAAGCATCAAGAGACTATGAGCAACATGGAGACGGATGACGAGAGGGAAAGTTCTCCCGCTCTTTGTAATAAATCTCTTTTGCATGGCTTGCGTATGGGTTAGGATCAAGGACGCCATGTCACAGACCACGCACAACGCCAAGCAGCAGAAGCGTAATGCTTTGTAAAAGAGGCGCAACGCATGGCACAACCAAATGCTGCTGCTCGACAAGCTATGGAGCACAAGAGGGAGGCATTGAGGCATCACGTGGGAGCTCAAGAGCTCCTCCGTTAACAAGAGCAACGGACGCATGCCGCTCAAGCATCACAGACGTAGTAGTTGCAACAATCACAAGTGGTTCAAGCCGCCTAGATTGCACAACTTCAATAGCAACTAGTGTGGTTTTAGCGACAGCAACAGCTTCAACATAAACAATTTCAGCAGCAGCACCAACCATAGATGCAATGACAACAAGCATCTCAAGCATCATCCGCGCATTTGCCTCAAGCAAGCCCTCTCCCTGTTGTGCAACCAGCCATGCCTCCAATGGTGCAACCTGTCCAAGGAGGCATGTCACAACAGTTTTTAGCTCAACAGCCTCAAGCTGCTCCCGCGGTACCACTCATGCCTCGGTTTCAACCAGCACAACAAGCACCTCTTCCACAAGCATACATGGCACAACCCGCTATGGCGCCGGCTGCACCACCATTCCAAGCTCATCCAACAATGCATCAGAAGCGCCATGTGCAAGGCCCCCTGGTGCCTCCACTTGGCAAGGCATACCAAGGACTTGAGGATGACGTGCCCCTTCTAGTAACTGCCTTGCAGCTACATAAGATCGAGATTGACCGATTTGACAGAATCTTCCCTCACTGGGTACACAAATTCAAGCAAGCGGTCGAGATTGTTGGCATTTGGATGTTCTACACTGGGCACTACGCACCTCCACCCTTGGGATCACCACCACAAGTGGTGTCAGAGTACAATTACTTCAACCAAGCTGCATTTGTGATACTGAACAACCAGGTAAGAAACTGCATCCAACAAGAAATTCGGATGTATGAGGACATGGCAGAGTCTGCAAAGCAAGCATGGTCTTACCTCGTCAGGGCCTACATGTCTGGTGACTCTACCTTCAAATCCCACCTCCTGACAAAACTTCCACACATCATCCTCAACAGATTTGGCCGCATTGAGGCGTACATCAACAAGGCAAAGTCACCACGTGACCAACTTGTAATGACAGATGCACCAATACATGAACCCGTCTTTGTGACGTTCCATTTCAATGGCCCAACTGGTGACTGGGACGATGTGCGGAAGGTGCTTAAGTTCAAGCATGAAAGTGAACTAACTCAAGCATGTATTTTCAAGATGCTTCTCGTTAAGCGGCGTGACCGTCAGCTGGCAGAAGAAAATGAATGCATTCTTTCTAGCACAATGTACCAAGGTGTTAGCGTTGCAGTCAGCTCCACTCACACATCGCGGAACATCCAAGCACTGATGAAGCCGGCCTCATACCATTCTCCCCTCCGGTCCAAGCCAAACGCAAGCTGGCGAAGCTCGTGTGACCACCAGCCAGGATCACGCCCTGCATACAAGTGCCATTAGTGTGGCAGGCCACGGCACATGAAGAAGCATTGTAGAAAGTGACTATGGGATGAGGAGCAAGCAAGACAGACAAAGCAAGCCAGCAACTGAGGAGGAAAGGGGGAGAAGAAGAGTGATGAAACATTGAAGCATGCTGAGAAGCAAGAGAAGGGGTCAGGGGAGCAGACAGAGGAGGGAGGCATAGATAAGTAGTATGACTACATGGGGTCTGTGTTTCAACTGTCAAACACGAAAAGCAACGAGCTACTTTGCTCAACGTATGTGTGGTACCTAGATAGTGGGTGCACTTCCTACATCACTTTCAACAAGGCCTGCCTCCACGAACTCCTACCCTGCTCAAAGGGCTTCGACACAGTCACAAACAACAAGCAAGTTCCGATGCTGGGAAAGAGAAAAATGACAATAATTGGGTACCAAGGTGCCCAAGTCAAGTTTGGAGACGTGCTCTACGTACCTGAGATTGTTGTCAACCTCCTCTCACTAGGGCAACTCATGAAGAGAGGTGCATGCGTCATCAGCAATGGAGAGCACGCTGCCTTGAAGAGCCGTGAAGGCAAGACTTTTGCAGAAGGTCGCCTCCTACCACACGACATGATTGAGCTGGATTTTGATCACCATTCTCTGATGAACTCCAATCACCAGTTGCAGTAGCAAGTCTCCATGAAGACTATGGTGTAGACCTTGCTACATGGAAATAACGATTGGGCCCCGCAAGCAATCAACTTGTGCAATCAATGCACAAGGAGCAAGTCAACGGCCTGGACATCAAGGATAATGAGAACAAGGAGACGATGCAGCCATGCAAGGACTACTATGTGCAAAGTTTCCAAAACAGATGTTCCCTCTTGCCACAAAGTCTGATGTTAGCCAAAAGTTGAAGCTAGTCCACACAGGCATATGTGGACCATTACTAACTTCCACCATCTACTGAAGGCATCGATACTTTCTTCTTTTCGTCAACAACGCATCACATTTTGTGTGGAGCTATCCTTTACGCAATTAGGATGAAGCTCCCACCTACTTTTTCAAATGGCTAGCAATGGCAGAGAGGCAAAGCAATGCAGATTTACAGGTCCTACGCTCAGAAAATGCCAAAGGGTACACAGCGGGGAAATCATATCCTGACTGGAGGACATGGGGATTTTCTAGCAGTTTTCAATAGCATACACACCATAGTAGAACGGTGTGGCTGAAAGAGCAGACTGCAAAATGCAATAGAAGTTGAAGGCTATGCTTGTAGGTGCTCAGCTCACCACCAACTTGTGGCCATATGCACTGAGGCAAGCAGTTTCGGTGCACAATCGTGTACCACGTGTAGTGCTACCCAACATAACGCCATTTTAGGCATGGCATGGTGACAAGCCTGGCGTCACCATGCTTAGAACCTTTGGTTGCATGGCGCCTTTTCATTTTCCAAAGGAGCGCCGCAAGAAGCTCATAGACAAGGTATTGTCGGGAGTTTTTCTTGGACAAATTCCTAACATAAAGGGCTAGGTGTTCTATGAATTGGACTCACTGAGGATCGTTGTCTACTGCGACGCAGTCTTTTTTTTTAACCTAACGCGCCAAGCATGGAAGAAAAGTAGAAGGTAGCTCCGGATTTCCTCCAGACCTTCTAGAACTCCTACAATGAGTCACTAGAAGAAAAAGTTTGAAATCCATATTTACTCACTCTTGCAGATATGGGGGAGATGGACACGACAGTGTTCATGAAGCAACAAGAGGGTTGTGATGATGGCAGCAGACGAGTGTGCAAACTAGTCAGGGGTTTGTACGGCCTCAAACAAACTCCACTTCTATGGTATCGCACGCTCCAGGGACTTTTAGAGACACTCGGCTTCCATCCATCAACCTACGACGAATGTCTTTTTCCCCATAGGCCGCCAGCAAAGGAGAAACCAAACTGTTACGTTCTTGTCTACGTTGATGACATCTTGATCATCGGCCCATCAGCCACTTTCGTCAATGCCACAACAATGGCCATGGCAAAGGAGGTCAACGTGACACTCATGCCAAGCTTTGAGTTCTACCTGGGCATGAACATCAAGCGTGATCGTACAACTTGGATGCTTGATTTGAGCCAACAGGCCTACGCCACAAAGGTCTGAGAGTGTTTTGGTGTACCCAATCAACATGTGCCAAATCCTTTCACTCGGCTGTAGCTGAAGCATCAAGGACCAACGGGGAGGAGCGAAACAAACTATCGCAGTAGAGTCGGCACACTGATGCATGTTGTGAGCAATACATGGCCGGATCTACAGTTTGCATTCGGCAACCTCGCACGCGGTAAGGAGACATGCTACAAGGCAGCATGCACGGAGCTTGATTGGACCCTCAGATACCTCAAAAGCACAAGCGGTGCAAGTCCAAGCTTTGGCACTGCAAGTGATCTGGAGCTACAGTGTTATGTGGACGCAGACTTTGGTGGAACCAAGGAGGACCGACGCAA
This sequence comes from Penium margaritaceum, assembly GCA_023375785.1. Taxonomy (NCBI): domain Eukaryota; kingdom Viridiplantae; phylum Streptophyta; class Zygnematophyceae; order Desmidiales; family Peniaceae; genus Penium; species Penium margaritaceum. The sequence continues at coordinate 110,038 of SZWC01006785.1, read as the reverse complement.
CAGGATAGGATTTGTGTGCTTGCTTGGTGGCGGAGTTGTATCGTGGACAAGCAAGCAACAAAACCTGATCACACTCACCTTTGTAGAAGTTGAGTATGTGGCTACTGCGTCGGCTGCACAAGAGGTCACGTATTTGCACAACCACCTCCAGAACATCGGCTTTCCACAAGAGAAGCCGACAAAAAAAATTGTGGACAACAAACCTGCAGTTGATCTAGCAAATTCAACCAAGTTTCAGGGTCAAACCAAGCGCATTGACATACGTGAGCATTGGATCCGCTAAAAAGCATAAGATGGCACGTTTCAGCTTTTGCAGGTGCCGAGGACGAGGTAAGCTATAGGCTTCCTAACAAAGAATCTCCCCAAAGAATTTTTACACAAGTGCTCGCAACGGTGTGGACTTACCACAATTGCGTTCTCATAGTACGCCTTGAGGCATATCGACAAAAATGGCACTTGGAAGTCAGAAAGATTGGACGACGGGCCATCAGCACCTCGTTCAGCATACCGAGCACAATTACCTATTTTATGGTGGAAGTGGGTGAAAAGATCACCAGAACAGCAGAGAAGGGTAGCAATGAGATGTTTGCAAAGCAAAAGAGCACACCTGTGGGAGATCCTAAGTAGCAGCCTCGCTATCAACATTCAGTGGACCACGATAGGTTCGCTAAGGAGGCAGACCTAAACGTGTTTCGCTTTTTGCAAGAGCACTGAGAGTACCCCCAAGACTTTACAAGGCGTTTTTGCAGAAAGGAAAATGGCGAGTGGCTGGATGATCCATCTGCTCGATGGCAAACCTGCGCGCTCGCAAGAGATAAAGAACAAATCGCACAGTTGCGGTCGCGGAACGCAGTCACAGCAGAGCAAGGGGTATCGAGCGCGAAAGTTGGCGCGACAAATGGGGGTGCTGCGCAAACAGGGAGCGCAGCAAGCTTGCTTGTAGCCACGGCAGCTTACAAGAAGCGAGCGAGAGATCTTGCCGGCCATAGTGAGGTCCTGGATGCCCTTGCTCCATTGCGCGCCATGATTGATGATCCTAACCGGCACCCACAATCCTCACTTGGCAAAAAACAATAAATCACGGCATAGGATCAAGCAACCCAAGCAACGGACAGCGACGATGTTTTGGTGCCTAGGTCGACCTGCGCAAAGTGCCCCTTTGCATACGTGGTAGCAAACATCGACACTTGGATTTGTGAAAACCACATGGTACCTTTCCTTGGAAGAGGGCAGCTTTGCAAGGTCTTACTGTAAAAAAGGATCAACAGCCTCGACGACAACCATGCTTTTGGACAATTTGAGCAAGAAATGGCTCCCCAAGACACAAACGTGCGGACCTGGAGGACAAAGCAGGTCAAGCTGGTGATAGCTAACAATGCAACGGCTGTTACCACTACAAATTGACTTAGCGTGATTGAAAGCAACACTATAAGCATCCAAGCCCTTGTGTCGCTATTTATACAGCTGAACGGCCCAAGAAAGGGTGATTGAGCCCGAAACGAAGTTTTTGGACTCCACAGGTGTCTGCAAGCATCCAACAGTAGAGTTGGGAGAGGAGAGTCCAAGCTCGGCTTCTTGGACATACAAGCCGTGAGCCAAGCAAGCCACCAGAATGATTGTGTTTTGAGGAAACAACTTCAAATTTTCTGGTGTGGCCCGAGCTTGACCCAACTATCTCCAGTTTCATGGATTTATTGGAGTCAAGTGGGACTGAACTATAAACAGGCCCTTCACAATCAGGAAACACCGAAGGACTCAACATCGAGGGAAACAATCTTTTCTTCGACACGGTAGTAGACATCGATATTTCATTCATGAACCCATCACCGAATGAGAGTCTTGGCTCAAGTTTTTCGATGAGAACTTTTGGGATTCTCCAGAGGAAAATTTTAGCAACACTCTAGTCTGATATGAGCTCTTCACCAATGCACCTATTGAGGGGGATTGTTATTGGGTGCGATGATTGTGTTGGTTTTGTGCTCCGATATAGCCTAGTCAGTTTTGCAACCGGATAAAGATACGCAAAGCGAGAAATTTCTTCGTGGCGGGAGCGGAGCCGTGGAAAGTTCTTCGTTGTACAACCCAGTCCAATATTGGCAACCACGACTAAAGGGCTTTGATTGTAAAATAGTGTGTGGCATGCGCAGACCACTGTGCATTGCTCCAGTGGGATAGGGACTCACAATTGAGCAGTGCGACCAAGCGCTGTGGTCAGATGGGCCAAGGCCTGACGGGGCTTGTAGCATGAGGCGGTGTGTGAGCTCCCAATGGGGACCATCTACACAAAAAATACGTGGTCATGACTCAGCGTCTTTCTCTGCTGGCCACCTGAACAGAATGCATGGCAAGTTTGAATGCAAGGATTACGGTTACAAAGATCTACGGTTCCCACTGATGTATGAGGGGGGCTAGTATACGAGCATTACGGATACGATGATCTACGGCTCTCACACACCCGTGAGAAGCTCCGAGATTCAAGAACCACGGCTATGGTGAAACTTCACCGTGCATCTAAGAAAGCTTTTTTCAAATAGACAAGGTAGTCAACTTTCCAAGGCAGCAAGTATAAAAGGCCGCGGCCCTGGCACATCTTAGTATCTTAGCAAGAGTCATATTTTCTGTCACGACCTTGCAACACTTAGCATATGGAAGCACCTCAAACAAAGGTTCTGTTGGAGTCTGCCCTCGAGACCCCTATAAGCTTGGTAGTGCTCTACCAGCCTAGAAAGGAGGAAACCCTTATTACCTAGAAGCTAATCTACCTGGAAGACGGTGCTGGACCAAGGCCCCCTACGTCGACGGCATTGAAGGCCAAGCAAGGAATTGCCCCTTGCGTGGGCTAGGAGCAGCGGTGGAGTTCATGTGTAGCCTTTTTTTGGCTCAAACTTCCATGTACCGTACTTGTACTTTGGAATCAATCAAGATTTCTTTTGCTTTCACATTTAGTTTCCAGGGTTCATCTACTGATCTGTCTAATAGCTTGCAACACGAGAAAACATCATGTACAAGCAAGAAATCTAGTCCTTGCTACACATGTGCAACTCTCAATAGTCCGTGGTGTTGTGAGTTGTTTTGATGGAGGATGAGCTAGCTTGGGTTTACCACCGAACACATTTTTTATCATATATGTGTGTCCTTTGTCATATCATTGACTCCGTCGGTTGTATGGACTGCATCTCTTGCCTTTTTCTTGATTTCCCGGGTTTCGACAATCATGTGAATATGACCTCCACTCTTTTATGTGAGAACGTGTCCCCGTAGAAGTGTTAGGCCATGACGTGGCGGGGCACACTCAACACAACAAGATAAAATCAAAGAACGTCAATAAGTAGAACATGAAACATATGTTTTCTAGTCTAGGAATCTTGCATTTTTGAACCAAGAAAACATTGCTTTCATCCTAACTTGACATGTAAAGCAAATGATACTCGTGCTCTACATCATTTTTTCCTTTGAGCCTAGTACAGGAAGTGTGTAGCGGCCAATCAATTCGGATTGACAAGTAAAGCTGTTACCGTTCCCCACTCTACTACCTCGCTCACTTGTTCTCTTGCATGCTACTTGCTCGTTTGTGAACATTGTTACTTCCTTCCTTCATTGGTCCATTACTCCTCCCTTTCTAGTATACTTTGTGATCAACAAAAGAGTCATTCCATTACGAGCTTGCTTTTCATGTTTTGCAAAAATCCACCCAATGTTGTTTTGAGGGTTTTGGGTTTATTTCCTCGCCAATGCTCATCTCCAGCCTCGTGGTACCGGGGCCCAACAGGTTCCCTTCTTTCATAGAGGGAGGACTCATACCCCCACTCACATGACTCGCAAAACTACAACTCTCGATCAAGCCCATAGCCGACAAACACCCGGGGTTGTGGACTCTATTTTATTACTTGGCTGGGCTCTTTTTGGGCCTTGCGTTTTTTGGGTCCAGCGGGCTCCCTTCTATCCTTTGGAGGTTTCTCATATCCTTGCACTCACACAACTCTGAAAATTTCAACTCGCTTTGTCAATATTTGATTGTTGTACTTAAAAATTCAGGAAGTGTAGTTTAAATTTCATCTCTCAAATATTATTGCGCTCCTTTTTGGTTACCCACTTATACATGATACACCGACTAGCTATACTTTGTTGATATACTCTAACATTTGGAGGGGGGGCATCCGAATCCCATGCCCCCTCCCCCCAAACTAAACATGCATTGGGAGAGGGTCCATGGTCTATGTATCATACTCGCGTGTAAAGAATACAGTGTTATACACGATAGACTAATGTATAGTGTTTTTTTGCACACAACACACGTACCAGCGACACAACCCCGATATATGGGACAGTTTAGGGAGGGGGGTCACAAACGTAGTCTGATCTCCTCACCATTTTACATTACCTATCCTTTGACAGTCGTTGATCGCCGATCGTAGGGGTTATTCTCTTGGTGAAAGAACATGAGAATCATAGGAGAACATGGGATAATAGATTGGTGTATTCTTTTACATCTCCATCAACTAGACCGTCAAATGCACTCGCGCAATACAAATGATTTGTTTGAGGGTGGGTGGACCCGATGACTGGTGTTCTGCCACTCCCCCCCCCCCAAAGCATTCAAGTGTATGGGCACAATACATTGGAGAGTGTTGCTGAGGTGGTTCTTGAAATGACACCAGTGTATTTAACATGGTTCTACATACTGGAACACATTAGTGTACACGAACCTACATCGACACAATGTACCACCCAATGCATTACCTATACACTCGTAGGCTTTGGGGGAGGGGGAGAAGGGATTTAAGAGGGTGTAAAAGCCAAGGATTACATATGATGCACGTACTTGTTTCTTTATGGATGAACAATACACGTGACTGGATACTAATGAGGTAGTTCACTAGTGTATAAACTGACGAGTCTGTAATTTATTATGCCAGTTACACTTGTGTAATACACTTTCTTGGCTAGGGGTGGACACGAGGGTTGGTTGTCTTTCCTGTACACATACATGAATGTGTACTAGCATAATGTGTTGGAGAGTGTTGTTAAAAGGGGGTCTTACTAAACACACTAGTCTATTCCACGAATTCATATGTAAGAAAATAAAGCAGTGAATCAAAACATACACCAACACATAACACACAACAATACATCCCCCCAATGAACTCTTTGACTTGTGGGGAAAGGGACAAAGGATTGGAGACGGTATAAAAATCAAAGACTACATGCGATATGGACATACTACTCTCTATATGGACAAATAGTAGATGTCATTGAGAAAAATGCAATAGTGCACTAGTGTACTCTTTGGCGAGTTTGCTAGCTACGCTAGTTGATACAATTTTGTCATGCAATCTTTTATGGGGGGGCGAGGTGTGGACTTGAGGGTTGGTTATTCGAGTATCACACCCCCTTCCCAAAACATGAAAGTGGATTGGCACAATTTACTAGAGAGTGATATTGAAGGGGTGCCTAAGAGTTAATCTAGTGTATTTTACATACCCATACATAAGAGGATGCATTAGTACACAAAACGCTACATTGACCCAATACACTCCTCAATACATTCCCCCAATACAATCACCGAATTTGGGAGAGGAGAAGGGATCTGGAAGGGCAAAAAGCGAAAGAGAACACACAATGCATACATGCTATTCTCCATAAAAAACGAGGAGGGGGTGTGATTGAAGAAAGAAGTGATGATACAACAATGTATCAATTGAAGAGTCAATCGGGTACTGTGCTACCTACACCCATGCAAGTCCCTTCCTTTGTTTGGGGGAGAGGGGTTGACTTACGGTCCGGTAATTTGCCCCTCCCTCCCAAGAAACATAAAAGTGTATTGGCATAGTGTATTGGATAGTGTAGTTGCTAAGGTGCTTAAAGACACACTACTGTTCTTCACAAATCCATGCATAAGAAAACACATAAGCATACAAAAACCTTCATTTACCCAATACACGCCCAAATACAACACCCTGATGCAATCTTTAACCCTTGGCGAGGAGGAGAGGCAATCCTAAAGCGCGAACGAATAAAAGGCTATGCAAGATTCATACATGTTATTCTAGGTGTGGATGAACATTAGATTTTAGTGGAGAACAATGTGATGATGGGCTACAATAATTTTGACAAATTTTCCAACAACACTACCACCTACACCAGTGCAATACACTTTTCTTTCTGGAGGGCGATTGGACCCAAGGGTTGGGTATTTGATTTCCCCCTTCCCAAAACTTAAAGGTTTGTTGGAATAATGTTTTAGGTAGGATAGTTGAAGGGGGGCTTGGATAATATAGTCATGTATTTAGCATATTCATACATAAGAAAGTGCATCACTGTACAAAACCCACATCAACAAAACACACCACTGAATACATTCCCCTACTATAATCTTTGAAACTGGGGGAGGGGGAGAAAGGACTTTAGAGGTTGCCAAAATCAGTGAGTACTCACTATGCATGTGTGTACTCCACGGACACACGGAAGATGTCACCTAAGAAAAATGCGATATTACACCAGTGTACCAGCCAGCAGTGTTTTAAAGAACTACACCACTAGCTACACTCCTACAACGTGCTTTCTTTATTGAGGGGGGGTGGGGAGTGGGCCCGAGGGCTGGCTGTATGCCCCACTCCCCACAAACACAAAGTTACAATGGTACAAAGCATTAGGGAGTGCAACTGCGGGCGGTCTAAAAAATACATTAGTGTATTCCGCATATTTATGTATAGGAAAGTACATCAGTGTACAAAACCATTCATCAGCAGAATTCACTACACAATACATTCCCCCGATACAATCCTTAAAAATTGGGGGGGGGGGGGAGTGAGGACTCGATTCAATTATATAAAGAACGCACGGATGTAATGTGTAAGTTGCATCATCAATTTTTGGTCAGGCGATCTTCATCAATGACAAGGAGGAGGCAATCTCTACAGTTGTGAAATGCATTGGAGTATTGTTTTACAAGTCTATTAGATACACGTCCGTCTTTACTTGTAAAACAAAACTTCTCAAATGGGAGGAGGGTGCCCACTTGTGGGCTATGATTTTGGATCACATCCCACCCCTCCTAAAAAACAAAAAGTATACTAGAACAATTCATTGCATGGTGTGTCTTAAGCGGGCATGAAGAAATGCATGTCTTTTTTTTTGCATCATAAAAGAAAACATTAGTGGACAGAAAGACATATCGCTCTGATACGCCATGCGATACACAACCTTAATGCACTCTCCAACTTTTGGGGGAGGGGGGGGGGAGGGGATGAGTTCAGACAGGTTAAAGAGATAAAGTTTATGGGAAAACGCTAGTGTAAATTGTGTGGTTTGTTTCTGTTACACTACACGCTACACTTTATCAACACACTACTTTCTTTGGGAGGGGTGCGAACCTCCACCCTCCCATAAAGTACCTAAAGATGTATTTGCGGGGTGTTTCAGTAAGTGTTTTTGGCGATACATACAGTTTCCTGCATGATACTATAAGTTTGTTTCCGATGACATGACACACCTCTCACTACAAACATCACATACACTTCAGATTGGGGGGGGGGGTATCCGCAAGGATATCAAGTCGATGTATTATTAGAGCCATACCCTATCTGGGAAGGACATTTTTGTCACTAACGACGAATTCATCTAGAATATTTAATTGAAACACATCAATACTTTCAGTGGGTGTAGAAAAGAAGGACTCCCACCAGGTACTTATGAAAACTTCAACATGTGCTTTTAAAAATCCAACATTCTCATTTTGAACATAAAGAGCGTACTATCTAGAATCACACACATTGTAGTGCAAAGTAGTCATTTTAGCAAAAGAAACATTTGACAAAGCTTCCAATGCATATATATGTGTAACACATGCACCGTGTAGTTAATAGAAGAGGCATTATTCACTAAACTGCAACATTACAATTGGTGCTATTGATGCAATAAAAACTGTAGTTATTGGTAGATATTTACACTCAATGACTCATATGTTGTGCTTGTATTGTATGTCATGGTAGATGACAAAGATTTGTCAAAAGTTGAGTTTGTGAGTGACATTGCCATAGGCAATCATAATTATTAGAGATTTCATGTGTATTACATCACATTGGACCACCAATTTCATCATTAGATCATACATTATGCACGTCAAGTCTTATGTATATTTGCTTAACGTGTCAGGACAACGTGCTTGAAGTTCTCATAGTCCTCCCAGGGAGATAAAGAATCTTCTTGTGTTGGATTGATCCACCAAAGAGGTAGAACACATGGGATGGAAGATGTGAGTGTGGTTGCACAAGCAATCATCTTGGATTACTATTCTTTTGCTGTCATCACCTACATTTGACCATCCTTCGAGATTCATGATCTCAAAGAGGTGAAGACTTGTTGATCGCATATGAAATTTACTTTAGAGGTAGTTGTGATCTGTAATGAGCATTGCTCCCCACATACGTGCATTTTGAACCTCCCCCATTACGAAGATCATATTATTTATAAGATGGTTCCTGAGACTCTCAATTCCCAAGAATCTATGGCATGGGTTGTCATGAATGGGATATTCTTTGCTGATACTCCTCCCATCATGTTAGCCGTGACTACTGTGGATAATGGTAGTGGCGAGGGGATTGTCGAGCTTGAGATGTATGTGTTGGGATGGTTGTTGAGGCTAATCATGGCATGCAAATTTCCACAAACCATACTGATAATGTTGCGTGGGATGCTCGAAGACTGTCACGACTATTTATTTGTTTTCACCCTATGACCAAAGTTTTCGAATGGGTACCTTTGCTTATCGCTCCTTTCACCGTTGTTATGATTAGAATCTTGTACTTGGTGGAGATGTACAAAAGAGTTATACACGATTATTGCAGAGGAAAAGCTCCATCACCTTTCCTCGTTGTACAGTTGTGCTTTGATACTAAGTGTTGCTTTTGAGTGGAACATAGGTGGTGAACTATTTGGATTTTAGGGGTGGATTTTGATTTGACACTAGAGTGCCCAAAGTTTAGCTGTGAGTGTCTTCCACTGAGTTTTCTCTACTATCGAGTACATAAATAAAAGATAGAAAACAAAAGCAACTTTATCATTGGGGTGTTAGATGGTCATGTTCAGCGATGCGTGTGATGCCACAACATAGGTGGTTGCTTGGAGATAAAGTGTAAAGAATTTGGAAGGTTTCAAGAAAACGTAGCTGCTCCTTTATAAAGCAACAACAAAACAGAGAACACATAACAGAAAATATCATCATGGTTTGTGATGGTTTTATAGTCATTGTTTGCAGGTGGATGACCATGTCCGAATCGTCTGGAAAAGGTTGCCAAATACTGGGGCTATCCGCAAAAACAACGTAAGCAAAGGTGCATGGTGTTGCATAGGACGACATGTGGTGGGCCATGATTGCAAGAAGAAACATGCCCACGTGCAAAGTTTACGGACTTGTGCACTTTAGGGATCTATCATGCTCGTCTTCTCTGCTTGTAAATTTCGTTGCCTCATGCCATGGTTGCAGGTTAATGTGGCTTTATGGATAAGTTCTTCCATTTCAAAATTTTCTCGGACGAAGACTACATGTTTGTGGTTGTTGGCATAATCAACATGCGTTGATGCACACCAAACATTGATTTGTCATCGACACATGGTCGCGTGGCCAACCATCTTTGAACCTTGCAAATGTACCAATAGATGATCCAAAGGAACCTTTAGCGTGTTGTGATTCAACGGAGTTTTTTGGGACTGCTTTTGGGTGCTTCAAACATCTAAGGTTCAGGAGCAGGCCATAGGGAAGCATGCTTGTGCAAGATGGTGACACCATTTTGTTTTCTTACATTACATCACATGTAAACGATGTATTAAAATCCGAAACAATACGTCATTCACGTTGTAAAATTACGCTCTAGCAGATTAGACGTGTTGCATTTTTTCCCTAGTGTGATCTCGTGACTGTGAGTGAGATGATGAATGGTCGTATGGTCATGTGTGTCCTTGCGTAACTTGTATCCGAACGGTGGTGGAACAATGGAATGATAGTGGACCAAAATACCGAAGAAAAAAAGTTGCTCACCTGAGTTGAGTTTGAAGAAGGATGGTGGCAGGCCGAGTCGCATGCAATCTGTAGCCTTTTTGGTGGAACTCTTTGATGATTGAGCTTGCTCACCTGCTGAAATCTTTGAGATATGAACAGAGGTGAATCTGCACAAGGATGCAAATTCTGTTGCGAGTGTGACGGCGGGAAATGGCCGTTCATTCAAATGGCTACATCAGCTCGCCTTCCGGCAAGACCTTGGCGGGACGGATTGACATATCCACAATTTCCTCTCATCCGAACGCAACCCCGCTTTCCGCCGCTCGACTTCCCGCTCTTGACGCCTATCACGCAGGCATCCTTCCATCCGCTTTCCAGCTGACGGCGCAGCGAAGAGTGGGGTGCCTGCTCCACACCATGTGGTGCTCTACCAAATCTGCAAGTCCACAATTCGTGACACTCTTGGGAACAAGGTTCGCTCGGTCGTCAAAGCAAACTTCCAGGTTTTCCTCCCTAATTTGCCATTTCGGAAGTAGACTTCATTGCTGTATCGGAGGTGATAGGCAGATCATGCGATTCGACGTCCACGCATCAGGCCGCCTCCTATGGCCGTGACATTCCAGCTAAAAAGCTGGAATGTTGAAGTCCAAGATCGAGGCGTCCAGATCAATGCCAAGGCGGTTACACGATGAACAAGACCCGATTCGGGACAACGGGCATCGAGCAGTTTTTGCACATTTGAAATAGCCGAACCCACTAAAATGCATTTGTTCGAAGAAAATCTCCCTTGTCATGCTATCGCGGCCTCCTCAGACAACGTGGAACCAAAATACAATCAACATACCCTGGAATGTTAGGGTGGATATGTTTTAAACTAAGTTTCTCAACAAAACGAGGGTCAGCGGCGTAGCGCATCTTGAGAGGGCGGATATGCTCGCTTGGCGAGCAATGTCTCTTTCGTTGCAGCAGTCCCGTGAGCATCATGGATGTGCAGAGAAAAAAATAAAGATATCTCAAGCCGCTCTAGAAAGCAGGGCGATTGTGCTTTCCTTACCAATTCAATCTTTGTCAGGTTCGTCAAACCAGGATTTCGAGGCTGGTATTCTAGTACATGTCAGGATGTAGGCCACGGTATTCCCGAAGCTCTTCCCGCTCGACTTGCTGAGAACTAATCCACAGTACTAACTTTGGAAGCATCGACTGTTTGCAGACATCCCGCAGTTTGGTGGAGGAACCGCAGTCACTGCTGTCTCCCGCCTGTCGCAGTTCGATGTCACTTACGTCTTCAGATGTGTGGGCACACAAAGGTGTTTCCCGACTTAGTGTAGTGTAGCTACGCCTTCCCGTCTGCAACCTACAGGCACTTGGTTGCTTTTTGCGCGTCTCGAGGTAAAGTTCATCTGAGTAGCCCTTCACCCATTCTACGTCGCGAGGACGCTGCAAACGTCCCATAACTGTCAGTGCTGGTCTACTCAGGCGCATCGGCTGCATCCATCCCGTACAGAACGTCCTTGAAACCGCTCCGCAACCGCCATTAGTGGAAAGTCGGCTTGTCTTCAGCAGTCCTCCAACCCCCAATCAACTCTCCAGATCCGCTCCACACGGCGATGTCTGAGGCGGAGGCCTCTTCCACCGTCTTCGTCGGCAGCCCTACACGGCAGGCGGATATTCACAGACGTCCGCACGCCCCTCCCGCCGAGCCTCTAGATCTGAACGCCTCGGCTCAGAAGCATGTCAAGAAGCCC
>SZWC01006785.1:56582-83169 GCA_023375785.1 Penium margaritaceum | reverse complement strand
AAGAAGAGGGCATCCCGGGACTCGACGATGCAGTGTCGGGAGGGGTCCCAGAAGCGCCAGGCCTTGGACTGGCGAGAGACACCGAGGAAGGTGCAGGGACGGCCGCGGGGGGCGAGCTTGCCGCCCTGCTGCGGGGCGGGCAGCCAGACAATGGCGACACAACCCCAGACGCGAGCGGGGCGGAGGTCAGCGCGCTGACCGCACCAATGCTGGTACGGCGTGGACTGACGGGGAAGGGGACCGTGGGGAATCCGGTTCCAAACCCAGGTCATGTAGGCCATGGCTTCAAAGTAGAAGCCCTTGGAGAGACCGGACTCGACACGCATGGTGCGGACGGCGTCGGCCATGGTCGGGTTCCACCGCTCGGAGACACCGTTCTGAGCGGGGGTGTAGGGCGCCGATGTCTTGTGGTGGATCCCGCGGGAGGCGAGGAAAGTCGTGGCCTCACCCATGTACTCGCCACCTCGATCGGAGCGAAAGCGGCGAAGGGAGCGGCCACAAGCGCGCTCTGCGAGGACAAGCCAGTCCTGGATGGCCTGGGCGACATCGCTCTTCTGCCTAAGGCAGAAGACCCAGCGATAGCGAGAGTAGTCGTCCGTGAGGGTCAGGACATAGCGGCCATGCTCGCCGACCGACTCGGTGGGGAGAGGATCCATGACATCCGAATGGACAAGGTCGAGAGGGGCGGATGCACGGGAGGCAGACAAGGGGTACGTGGACCGGTGCATCTTCCCCTGAGCGCAGTCAATGCACCCAGTGGGGCACGGGAGAGGGAAAGTCTCCGGGTCAAGGCCCGAGGCAGGTTGGGTACGAAGCATGCTGTCCACAGCGGCAGAGTGGACGTGGCAGAGGCGGCGGTGCAAGAGGCAGGTGTGTTGAGGAGAAAGCATACTGGTGACGAGCACATGGCCTGTGGCGACCGACGAGGAGGAGATGGGAGAAGAAGAGGAGAGACGAGGAACATGCCACAGGTTGCCACGGGCGGTGGCGTGCAGGACGACAAGACCAGACGGACGCAACGACATAGTGCCAACACCCCGCGAGTGCACATTATCCATGCTCATGCGGTCAAGGGCAGTCACGGACAGGAGGCTGAGCTTGAGACCAGGGACGAAGAGGACATCGGTCAGAAAGACGTCACCGGCAGGACCACGAAAACGAACGACGCCAACACCACGGATAGGCAACACCTGCCCAGAGCCCGTCCGGATACCGGAGACATCGCCGACAGGACCGAGCATACTGAAGGCCTCACGAGAGGCCGTCATGTGATGCGTGGCCCCGGAGTCGATGATCCAGGTCTCAGCAGGGTCCTGGACCGGGGTCGCTAGATCGCAAACGGTCACATGGCAGCAGGCGAGGGACGCGGACGCGGTGGACGGAGGTGCGAAACGGGACTGCCAATCATCAAGACAGGCAACATCATCAAGAAGAGAGGCGGAGGAGGCCACGGGCGATGACGAGACAGACGAGGAAATGGGACACGACCGCAGCTCAGTCTCAGTCATGCAGGGCTGGGCAGGAGAGCAGGAGGTGACGCAACTCGCACTTCCCTGGGGAGGAGGGCGAGGTAGTCGGAGCTAGAGCGCGATAAACTGCTCCAGCTCACACTCACGGGAGGAGGGCTCGGGAGCGTAGACGGAGTGCGGAGTGACGGCGCCGGAGCCCGGGTAGGAGGAGGACGGAATCGCCGAAGGGAACGGGGGTGCGACGGCTGCGGAGTCGGTGTCTGCGGGACTGGCGAGGCGACCGGGGTGGTGGAGCCGCTGGACGAGGTCGAGGCGTCAGAGCTGGCAACAGCGACGGAGGCAGAGGCGAGACGGTGCTCCCGCTGGCGACGCATGGTGGCGATGACGCGCGCCTCGTCCGTCGGCAGCGGGCACGTGTACCACCCGTGCCCAGGCTGGCCACAGTTGTGGCAGGCAGAGCCACCACTGCCAGACCTGGTCGACGGTTGCTGCTGCTGCTGCTGTTGTTGCTGCTGCTGACCCTTGCCCTTCTTGCTCCGACGCTTCTTCTTCCCCGTCGGCGAAGCGCTCGCGGAGGAGCTGGTGGAGGAGCTGGCGGATGTAGCTGTGGCGGGGGAGGCGATGGCCACGGAGGCGAGAGCCTCCGTGCGATGGAGTTCGGACTCCTGGCGAGCTTCCTCAATGCGGAGGAAGAGCTCGTATGCCCAAGGCATGAGGGTGCCCTGGGTCGCCATGGTGGAGAGGACATCCTGGGGGTAGTGGACGAAGACGTCTGCGTACGCGCTGGTGGCGCCGCGCTTGATGGTGAGGAGCGCGGACAGAGGGGGTGGAGCAGCTGTGCCGAGACGACGTAGGATGTCCTCCGCTCGCTGCCAGTAGGCAGTGACCGTCTCGGTCTCCCCCATGCGCAGGGAGTTGAACTCTCGGAGCAGACGGCTGATCTCAGCGTCGTTGGACAGGCGATGAGGCCGAGTGAGGATGTGCCATGCGGATGCAGGGTCCGGTGTGGCGCCAATGGTGAAGTCGCCGAGGAAAGGCTCCAGTGCCAGGCGGGAAGCCGGAGGGGCGACTGGGACGAGGGCACGGACGGCGCGACCAGCGTCATACAGCTGGTCGGCCTGGGTGGAGTCATAGGGATGGGTGTAGTACACCCATAGGCCCTCCCCTTGCGCCCAGATCCGGAAGATGAGCTCCCGGCTCCGGAACTGCTCGCCAGCCTTAAGCGGCGGCGGCGGTGTCTCAAAGTCCTTCTGCCTGCGGCCGACGCCCAGAGTGGGGCCAAGGACGGAGGTCACCGTCTGCCGCTGGCGCTGAGTCTGCTGCTGCGCTAGGTAGTGCGTGGCAGCAGACACAGCTGGGCTGGCGTGCCCTGGAGGGATGAAGGAGGGCAGCGCACCGGTAGCAGTGTGGGAAGCTGATGGCTGTAGCGCCACAAGCTGCTACGTCAAGACGATGAGCTGTAGCTGAAGAGCGGCGAGGGGGTCAAGGACGCCGCCGCCGATGCCAGAGGACATCTGCTGCTGCAGCAGCTGCTGCTGCTGCTGCTGCCTCTGCATCAAGGCGGCGAGCTGCAGTTGAAGAGCGGTGAGTGGGTCAGGGATGCCACTACCGATGCCAGAGGGCAACTGCTGCTGCTGCTGCTGCTGCTGTTGCTGCTGCGGCTGCTGCTGCTGCTGCTGCTGCGCCTGCGGCTGCTACTGCTGCTGCTGCTAGTGCTTTGGCTGCTACTGCTGCTACTGCTGCTGCTGCTGCTGCTGCAGCTGCTGCAGCTGCTGCACAAAAGGGGGGCTAGGGGTCCCTCCCCCAACGGAGGAGGACCTGCGTCAGAGGGGCTTTTGGTCATAGTGGTTAAAGGTGCCTCTCGTCCCCTTTTTTTCTGTGTTTTGTGTGCTACTGATGTCAATAGTGACGTCAGCCAAGGATGGCTGACGTCAACAGAGGAAACTACGTGTGTGCACTGCCACTGTTTTCTCCCCCGGCCTCCTTTTTTTTTCCTTTCTCTGTTGATGATGTCAGCAAAGGGGTGCTGACGTCAGCAGTGGCAAGTGTTGGGGCCGCCGCTGTAGTTGTTGGTGCTGATGCTGTTGCAGATGCTACTGTAGCTGCTGCTGCTGCTGTTGCTGTTGCTGCTGCTGCTGCTATTGCAGCTGTTTGCTGCTGCTGCTACTACTGCTGTTGCTGCTGCTGCTGTTGCTGCTGCAGCTGTTTGCTGCTACTGCTGCTGCTACTGTTGCTGTTGTTGCTGCTGCTGTTGCTGTTGCTGCGAGTGCTACAGCTGCTGCTGCTCGTACTGCGAGCTGCAACAGTTGTTGTGACTATTGCTGCTGCAGCAGCTCGCTACTGCAGCTTGCTGTTGCAGCTCAGTACTGCTGCAGCTACTACGTGCTGCAGCAGCTGCTCGCTGCAGCTGCAGGCTGCTGTAGCAAGCTGCGGGAGTGGGGGATTTTTTTGCTCTCTTTTTTTTTGTTTTTTTTTTTGTTTTCTTGTCAACAGCGGGCAGCAGCCCGCTGCCTGCTACGAGTAGCGGGCTGCTGCTCGCCCAGCAGCAGCGAGCTGCTGCTCGCTGCTCGCTCGCTGCGAGCAGCGGGCAGCAGCAGCCGCGACTGGCAGCTGCTGCTCGCTGCTGCTATTGCTGTTGCTGCAGCTCGCTGCAGTAGCTGCTGCAGCCCGCTACTGCTGCTGCACGGTGCTTCAACTGCTGCGTGCTGCAGCTGCTGCCTGCTGCTGCTGCGAGCTGCTGTAGCCGGCTGCTGTTGTGGGCTGGTGCTGCTGCTGCACGCCGCTGCTGCTGCTGCATGCTGCTGCTGCTGTTGCTGTGAGCTGTTGCTGATGCGGGCTGCTGCTGCGTCTGCTGCGAGCTGCTGTTGTTGCTGCTGCGAGCTGCTGTTGCTGCGGGCTGCTGCGAGCTGCTGCTTCTGCCTGTTGCTGCTGGTGGTGCCAGTCACGGCACCTTGGTGACGTTGCCCTGTGTGTCGTCGCCCACAGACGTCAGACGCCGCCTGCCGCTCACCTCCTCTCGTCACGCGTGGGGGTCAGTGCTGCCGAAAACATTTCGGCAGCATTTCCCTTGGCCCAGTGGCCGTGGGAAAAATTCTGACGCTGCCACCAGGAGGGT
This sequence comes from Penium margaritaceum, assembly GCA_023375785.1. Taxonomy (NCBI): domain Eukaryota; kingdom Viridiplantae; phylum Streptophyta; class Zygnematophyceae; order Desmidiales; family Peniaceae; genus Penium; species Penium margaritaceum. Next base: position 78,585 of record SZWC01006785.1, on the reverse strand, counting down.
CAATGCTGTCGAAAAAAATCCGGCAGCATTCCCCTGCACTGGCGCGTATGGGAGGTCCGCCGGCGTTGTCTGGCACGTGTTCGCCAGTTTTCTGCTGCAGCTGCTACGCTCTGGCTCTGATATCAAAAAGGAAATTATGCAGCAGGTTGGGGCAGCATCGTTGTTTATGCAGCGTGCGGGCTTCCACGCTCGTTGCTTAAGTCAGCTGCCCCCTCAGTCTGCTGCTCTAGAGTCTAAGTCTGGAAGCTCTGGGTTTTGTTACTCAGAAACGCGCGCGCCAGCGTTAGCGCCAGAAAGCAGCTGAAAACTTATAATGACTGATTAGGAATGAAGAATGAACAACAATGGGAGATCCCTCCAAGTTCTAGGCCCCCCCCAGCTCTGTAGAGCTTGTTACTCAGTTCATCAGCCAATCAGAAAATAGCTCAGTTCAGGCTGGCAGGTTTTCTCGGTGAGGCCTACCAGGCAGCCGACAACCCAAAACCCGGGCGTCGTCTGTTTTGCCTGAAAACTGGACCATACCATAATACCGACGCTGCAAACGCAGCCGTGCGGTCAGAATCTGCTCGAAAAATGGTAGCGAGGAGTTATGGCAGCCTAAACCCAGATAGTGCCCACAATGGTTTATGCTGCCAAACAGGGCCATGCAACATGCAACTGGGACCTTAGGCAGTGCATGATGATGCAGACGCGATGGGACGCGCTGGACTTATGCAAGCAGCAACTGCGGTGTCAATGACCGTCGGCAGCACGACCGCCGAGGAGGCCTGCCGATGGAGCTGAGCGCGTCGCCGGAGAGAGGAGGCTCTAGCGAACTGCGAGAAGACCTCAGTGTGCGTCGGCTCCACCGGACGACACTTCATCAGCGTCGAGTCTCGCCGTCAGTCATCTGCACGCCGATGTACACAAGTCGGGAGGACACAACAGAGCACAATGAGAGATGCGAAAAAACCAACACTCTCTCTGCATATCCCTCTCTCTCTCTCTGCATGCATCTCTCTGCATCTCTCTCTCTCTCTCTCTCTCTCTGTGTGTGTGTGCATCTCTCTCTCTCTCTCTCTCCCTCCCTCCCTCCCTCTCTCTCTCTCTCTCTGTGCCTGTCTCCCCCCCCCCTTTCCATCCTCCCAACCCCCCTCTGCCCCGTTTCCAATGTTGGTACTCATTTCCTTGGCTCCTAACGAGGACCAGCACTTGTGAGTCGCATGTTTGGAGGTGCACGTGTAGTAACAGACTGTTGTTCTGAGTGAAAATTGTGTATGCTGCAATACACTTGTTGGACAATGTGTCACCCTCCTATGTAGGGACGTAATGCCGACGAAAGCAGAATCCGAGATACGGCGTGGAGACCACGTACCGTACCACTCGCACAACCACGTGAAGAGCTCTCGCACGTGGAGCCTACGAAAATTGAGCGAGGAGGTTGAAGGCGAACACGATGTCTGGACCCGTGGTAGTGGCCAAGTACATCAGAGATCCGATAAGGCGGAGATACAAGGTCACGTCCATTGTCTCCCCCAGTTGTGTAGGGTCATCCACCTTCAGGGCATCTTACCCATCAGGTGTGAGTGGTGTGGAAGCAGTGGGCACTGCACCAAGGAGATCGGTAAAGCACTTCCCCACGACTCATGAGTATCGGGCCTGATGCAGCAACAGTGTTCGATGTCTGCGATCTCGCACAATCTCCATACCAAGAAACACCGATGCAGGACCGAGGTCCTTCATCCTTTAGGCGGTCTGCAGGACAGCCTTGGCCTCCTTCACGGCCTCCAGCGACGGAGACGCGATCAGAAGGTCATCAACATAGACCAGGATGGCGGTAAACCGCTCGGGTGTCGGTAGGATGAAGAGTNCTCATGAGTATCGGGCCTGATGCAGCAACAGTGTTCGATGTCTGCGATCTCGCACAATCTCCATACCAAGAAACACCGATGCAGGACCGAGGTCCTTCATCCTTTAGGCGGTCTGCAGGACAGCCTTGGCCTCCTTCACGGCCTCCAGCGACGGAGACGCGATCAGAAGGTCATCAACATAGACCAGGATGGCGGTAAACCGCTCGGGTGTCGGTAGGATGAAGAGTGAGGGGTCTGCCTCACTCCGTACGTATCCTGCGCGAGTCAACATGCCAGTGATCTCCCGGTTCCAACACCGTGGAGACTGCTTGAGGTCGTACAAGGACTTGCGCAAGCGCCAGACCTTGTCACCGCCCTCAAAGCCTGGTGGCTGAGCCACGTAGATCTCCTCATCCAAAGAGCCATAGAGGAACACGTTGTTCACATCCATCTGGTGTAGTTCCCAGCCATGCTGAGCCACTACACCGAACAGAGATCGAGCTGACGTCATGCGGCCGACAGGGGCAAAGGTGTCAGTGTAATCGACTCCCTCAATCTAAGAGAACCCCTTGACGACCAAGCGGGCCTTGTAGCGTTCCAGTGAGCCATCCGGCTTCACTTTCTTGCGAAAGACCCACTTGACCTGAATCGCCTTCCTCGCAGGGGGAAGATCGACCAGCTCGTAGACTCCGTGCCGTCGGATAGCGCGAAGCTCATCCTCGCAAGCAGCTCGCCAGGCATCAGCATCCTGCGATGAGAAAGCCTCCCTCAATGTGCCGGGGTCCGGCGCCATAGAGGGGGAACTCTGCGTGGCAAGTGCACACGCCTCAAGGTCTGGCCTGACGGCCACAAGATCAGCTGCTGCGTCACAGGCGATGTGGAACTCGCGAGTGACCAGGTCGTGCCTCATGGGGCACGCTGGGTGTACCTCTGAATGCTCAGTGCGGACACTCAGGCCTAAGGCCTTTGTGCCTGGGTCACCGCTCGCGATGCTGCGAGAGGAACGTCTGGGTCCGGAACCCGAAGCTCGTTGAGCTCCAGAATCCAGTGGTCGAAGGCGACCACCGGGCTCACGGGAGTAACCGGACGTCGAGGGGTGCACCTCGGGCTCCGGAACAGGTACGACCACAGGGACAGGTACGACCATAGCTGGTGAGGGCTGAGACGAGGCAGTCGAAGAAGCCGTGCGCGGAGATGCGTTTGTGGGGGACACTGAGCTGGGGATGACAGCGGGCAAGGCTGGCTCTGACACTGAGACAGGAGTGTCAGCCGACGTAGAGACAGAAGTGGGCTGGGCTGGGTGAGACGCCGGAACAGGGGTGCAAGTGGACACAGAGGGTGATGCAGGAGGAGGCGTGGGAGCAGTTGTACCTGTGGGGTGTGAAGGTGGCTGGATAGGCAGTATCTCTAGACCAACGGCAATGATAGCTGGATCATCAAGTGCTGGAGATCGAGAGGGGACTCGAGCGGACACATCAGCCTGGCGAGGAATGGTCGCTGGCAAAGAGCTCTCCCCCATCCGCCGAGGACCCTCACAGGAAGGGACATGAGCTACAGAGAGTTCTGTGGTCGAAGTCAGATCACGGTATGTGAGTGACTCAAAAAACAACGCGTCATGGGACTCAATGACATGACGGCGAGTGGGGTCCCAAAAACGCCAGGCCTTCGACCGCGGGGAGATGCCGATGAAGGCACACAAGCGACCCCGAGGGGAGACCTTGGACCCCTGCTGGTCCTCGATGTACCATACGGAGGCAAGGGATCCCCAGACGCGTGCGAGACGACGATCGGCACGGTGGCCAAACCAGAGGTCGTACGGTGTAACATGTTCCAGAAGCGGACCATGCGGGAGGCGGTTCCAGACCCAAGTCATATAGGCGAAGCCCTCGAATGCGAAGGACTGTGGGGTAGCCGGAGCAGAGACTTGGTGAAAAATGCCGTGCTCAGCAAAGAAAGAGTCCATCTCGCCGAGGAACTCGCCGCCGCGATCCAAGTGAAAGGTATGTAGCGTGTGGCGAGACTGACGCTCAGCCATCACGAGCCAGAGCCGAACCGCAAGGGCGGCGTCGCTCTTCTGACGCAGACTGTAGACCCACCGCATCCGGGTGGTCATCAGTCAGCGTCAGAACATATCGGCCCCTCTCGGACAGCGACTCGACCGGGAGAGGACCGAGCAGGTCCAATTAGACCAACTCGAGGGGCCTCAGCGCTCGGGAACACGAATCAGGGTAAGTGCACCGGTGCATCTTACCCTGAGCGCAAAAAAGACAGTCGGTCTTGGGTGGCTTCTCGAAAGACGCCACGTCAAGACCAAGAGCGGGCTGTGTTCGGATGAGCTTCGACACAGTGTCGGAGCCCACGTGACACAGACGTCGATGAAGCAACCGTTGGTGTTCCCGGGATAGAACACTAGTGACAAAAACTCGACCAGAGGAGGAGGGAGAGCAAGGGGAGGAGGGCCGAGCAATGCGGTACGAATCATCTACGACTGAAGCACGCAAGAAAATGGTACGGGTGTCAAGAGCAGTCACAGTCGCTGAAACAGCGGTATGCTCAACGGAGAGACCCATCAGAGTGCAGGCACGCACAGACAGCAGACTGAGCTCAAGATCAGGCACAAACAGCACGTCAGAGAGATACAGGGGTCCAGACGGACCATCAAAGCATACAACCTCAACACCGTGAACCGGTAAGGACTGACCAGAACCTGTACAAACAGAACGGACAGTCGTGACAGGACCAAGTACCACAAAGTCACTACGACGACACGTAATGTGGTGGGTGGCACCGAAATTGATGATCCAAGTGCCACTGGAGTCACGACTGGTGGACGTAAGTGTACAACGAGCAATAGAACACTCGGCATCAGAGGGACGCTGAGCCGTCAGTGGGACGGAACAACGTACATCACGAAGGTGAGACTCATGAATCTAGTCAGTGCAGTCAGGCCCATCATCATCACATGCGGACTGTGCTCCCCCACACGTGTCATCACGAGTCACGACGACGGACAAACAAGCAATCTGTGACCCACTCGACAATGACAACACACTCGCACCTCCCTGAAAGCGAAGCGCAAGAAGATGACAAAGCTCGGCGATGGTGCGGTCACGTGGGTCTGGATCACTGCTGCTCGTCGGTGAGGATGTAGGGACAGCTGCAGTCGTAGTCGCCGCGCGTCCAGAGGAGTGTGCGGGCGACGTGCCAGACGCGGTGCGAGCAGCATGGGCAGCCTGAAGTCCGCGAGTGATGCGCTCCCAGTCGAGCGGCTGCTTGCACTCGGTATAGCGATGGGCACCTCCACAGTTGTAGTAGTGCACGGAACGACCACTGCTACCACTGGATGACGACTGCTGCTGACCCGATCCGCGCTTCCTATTCTTCTTCTTCCCCTAGGCAGCTATTGCAACGCCCTGCGTCTGCGTGGGTGTAGACGGGGTCGAAGAGGAGGAGGAAGATGAGGTCGTCATGGAGGAAGATGAGGGTGACTGCAGCAGGGAAGATGGTGGTGAGGCGAGGACTGCTGCAGCGAGGGAAGTCTCCTGATGTGCTACTGCTGCCTCGCGGGCCGACGTTACCTGGAGGAAAAGCTGATGGGCCCACGGGAGCAGCTGCAGGGTGGCTGAGAAAGGGTCGAGAGTAGCGTCGCTGTACCGTGTGAATATGTCGGTGTACTCCAGGCGAACTCCGAGCATGATCGTCCGAAGCGCCCACAGCTGTGTGCCCCCTGAGGTCCCCAGGCGCGTGTAGATATGCATGACGCGTCGCTAGTAATCCGCTGCAGGCTCCGTTGGTCCAGGACGGAGAGAATGGAAAGCGCGAATCTGTGATGCACGCGTGGCGAGCGTCTCTGCAGCCAGTAGGGACAACGCCAGATCCGAGCCTCCACGAGGATCAGCTCCGGTGCCTGTGCCAGCCTCGCCGAGGAAGGGACGGAAGCCAACGACAGTCTTGCGTGGCATGGCGTGGAGAAGCCCTCGCATGGTCCGGGCTGTTGTCACCACCTGTGCTGGATCTGTAGACTGGTATGGGCTGTGGTAGTAAGGCCACACTCCCTCAGAAGTGGCCCACACCTGGAACAGGATCTCCCAGGAGTCAAATCCATCCTCGCTGATGTACCGTGGAGGTGGTGCCTCAAAGTCCTTTGGCTGCCGCTCCGTGGGGAGAGCAGCCGCAGGCTGAGGAGGACAAGTGACGGGAAAAACTCCTGGAAGGGGGTGATCACTGGGGAAGTCAGGTGACGATCGTATCGGGGACACGGGTGGAGGTCGGATACCCGTCTGCATCTGACGGAGGTGCTCCTGTAGAAGACGAATCTCCCGCTCCTAGGAGTCATCCTCAAAGCCTGGCATGAATGGCTCGTCATCAAGGAGGTCCGCAGGTGGTGGGGAGACCACACCACTAGGTGAAGCAGGCGGGGCACCTATCACGGGCACCTGAGCCGAGTGCTGGGTGGAGGTTGCAACGCCGGCAGCTCCCTCAGAAATCCGCGGAGGAGCCGTGGACTGAGTGCGGAGGAGCTCAGTCAGTGTGCGGATAGCGTCAGTCTGCTCTCGCTGCAGACGACGCATCTCCTCCTGCTGGCTGCGCAGGTCCTCAATGGCCTGCGAGCAAGGGCTCAATACCCGTGAAGAAGAGGAGGAGGGATCACCTGGTCCCTTGTCCTTGTCGTCGGGCGAACTCATGTCGCCGCTCACTATGGGACGACAGGTCAAGTTTGCCAAATTTCAAAACCGTCTGCATTTCTCGGGGAGTTGAAACGCTGGCAACTTTTGACTTTTCGGTTGAAAATTTGGCTAAGTGTAATGCTGACGTCAGCAAGTGGTTGCTGACGTCAGCACGACCTGATGACGTCAGCAACCAACAATGCTGACGTCAGCTCGTCCCCTCCTTTTTTTTNGAGTGCTGGGTGGAGGCCGCAACGCCGGCAGCTCCCTCAGAAATCCGCGGAGGAGCCGTGGACTGAGCGCGCAGGAGCTCAGTCAGCGTGCGGATCGCGTCAGTCTGCTCTCGCTGCAGACGACGCATCTCCTCCTGCTGGCTGCGCAGGTCCTCAATGGCCTGCGAGCGAGGGCTCAATACCCCTGAAGAAGAGGAGGAGGGATCACCTGGTCCCTTGTCCTTGTCGTCGGGCGAACTCATGTCGCCGCTCACTATGGGACGACAGGTCAAGTTTGCCAAATTTCAAAACCGTCTGCATTTCTCGGGGAGTTGAAACGCTGGCAACTTTTGACTTTTCGGTTGAAAATTTGGCTAAGTGTAATGCTGACGTCAGCAAGTGGTTGCTGACGTCAGCACGACCTGATGACGTCAGCAACCAACAATGCTGACGTCAGCTCTTCCCCTCCTTTTTTTTTTCTTGTCACAGTTCTGCTGCTGCGCGGTGGCGCACGGCAGCTGGTCGGAATCTGCGCAGCAGCTTCCGCCCAGCGACTGCTGTAGCTGTACTGTCAGCTGCAACAGCAGCTGCGTAGCTGCGTGTGCAGCGGTGGCAGCGGCAGCTGCGCTGCTGCTGCTGCGCGTGGCGACTGCTGCTGCGCGCGGCGCTGCTATTGCGCGCTGCAGCTGCTGTTGGCTGCCGCCGCCGCACGCTGCTACTGGCTGCCGCCCCCGCGTGCTGCTGCTGCTGCCACTGCTGCGCTGCTGCTGCCGCCGCGAATGCCGCTGCTGCTGCCGTGCCGCTGCCGCTGCTGCCCTGCTGCTGCTGACGCCGCTGCTGTGCTGCTGCTGTCGCCGTTGCTACCACGCTGCTGTGACGGCCGCTGCTACTGCGCTGCTGCTGTGCGGCTACCGCCGCCGCCTCTGCTGCTGCTTCTCTGCTGTTGCGGCTGTGGGGGGAAGTGGCGGCTGCACGCACCGCAGCCGCCACACACCTCTGCGTGGCGATACGCGCTGCTGCTGCTGCCTCAGCAGCTGCGATCTCACGTGGTGGGTGGAGTGCGCGGATGGCGAACGGCCGTCTCCAACGGGTCCGAGAAGATCTGCTGCAGCGGTGACTCTCACTGCTGCTGCTCTGCTGCGTCTCTGCTGCGCAGCTCAGTGAGAATTGTCTCACTGGCTCTGATACCATGAGAAAGTGCGTAGAAGCTTCCTAGCAACACAGATGCTGACCGGGCGTCAGTGCCTAGTCAGACGGTGACGACAGTCACAGGTCGTACACACAACGGTAAGAGTTTGGCTAGGAGACACAAGTCAAAGTGTCAGAATGCTCCAATATAGCATATGCAGAGAGAAATGACAACTGACAGGTCCAGGGTATAAATACCTGCCGCGGCGCACGGCGGGTGTCGCATGCGGCAGTCCAAGAGTTGTCCTAAAACCGGCCCAAAACCACTGTTTTTGCCGTAACTCTGCGCACAAATGTCAGAATCCTACGCCGTTTGAACCTAGACGTGCAGAATCAAAAGACGCACGCAACGACTGGTCACATGCATGCATCCATCGACTGACAGCGAGTATACAATGCAAAAACATGCAAATGGGCCTCATGCCCAGTCTGCCGAAAGGCGCCTGCAAGACGTAGAAGGCACAGCAAGGAGTCCCGCTGACATCTGGGGCTCTGGAACAGTGGTCGGTCAGCTCCAGACGGGTAGTTCGCCGCCTGTCGTCGTGCCGGTGTCACCAGGGCCGCCTGCCCCAGGGATCTGCACGAGTATGGACACGGCCAAGTGGTCACAGTAAACTGTACAGGAACGGCACAAAGCACAACAGTGGTAGTGGGAATATCATGTATAGAACTCAATGTAAATACAGGACAGACTGTGCAGCAAAAGTTTGGCTGAATGTCGGTAGCATACAATCAAGTGTCTAGGCACCGACAGAATGCAGTTATCTCTTTACCCAATGAGCAGAACACATGAACTATCCATGACAATGAAAAATTGAGAAGATGGTTGATGTGACAATTTAGGCAAAAGTCAAGTGTGGGCAGACTCTTAGCATCTTGCTGATGAGCGCCCACCTGAGGAGATAAATGTGAGTTCCAACTACTATTTCGGAAAGTAACTTAACTCGTCATTAACAAGTCGTCGTGATCACTTTGTTGGTTAGTGTGGCTTCCACTCGTCATGGCCGACACCGATTGATTACCTATTGTTGTGCCTTGTGCCGTTCCTGTACAGTTTACTGTGACCACTCGGCCGTGTCCATACTCGTGCAGATCCCTGAGGCAGGCAGCCCTGGTGACACCGGCGCGACGACAGGCGGCGGACTACCCGCTTGGAGCTGACCGACCACTGTTCCAGAGCCCTAGATGCCACCGGGACTCTTTGTCGTGTCTTCTACGTCTTGCAAGCGTTTTTCGGCGGACTGTCCATGAGGCCCATTTGCATGTTTTTGCATTGTATGCTCACTGTCAGTCAATGGATGCATGCATGTGACCAGTCGTAGCGTCCGTCTTTTGATTATGCACGTCTAGGTTTAGACGGCGTAGGATTCTGACATGTGTGCGCAGAGTTACGGCAAAAACAGTGGTTTTGGGCTGGTTTTAGGACAGCTCTTGGACTGTCGCGTGCGACACCCGCCGTGCGCCGCGGCAGGTATTTATGCCTTGGACCTGTCATTTGTCATCTCTCTCTGCATATGCTATATTGAAGCATTCTGACACTGTTGGTTTTTTGCGCTCATTGTGCTCTGCTGTGTCCTCCCGACTTGTGTACATTGGCGTGCAGATGACTGACGGCGAGACTTGACGCCGATGGAGTGTCGTCCGGTGGAGCCGACGCACGCTGAGGTCGTCTCGCTGTTCGCTGGAGCCTCCTCTCTCCGGCGACGTGTTCAGCTCCATCGGCGGGCCTCCTCGGCGGTCGCACTGCCGGCAGTCGCTGCCGCTGCAGTCGCTGTCTGCATGCGTCCAGCGCGTACTATCGTGCCTGCGTCGTCATGCACTGCCTAGGGTGCCAGTTGCATGTTTCATGGCCTTGTTTGGCAGCATAAACCATCGTGGGCACTATCTGGGTTTAGGCTGCCATAACTCCTTGCTACTGTTTTTCTAGCAGATTCTGACCGCACGGCTGCGTTTGCAGCGTCAGTATTATGGTATGGTCCAATTTTCAGGCAAAATGGACGACGCCCGGGTTTTGGGCTGTCGGCTGCCTGGCAGGCCTCACGGAGAAAACCTGCCAGCCTGAACTGAGCTATTTTCTGATTGGCTGATGAACTGAGTAACAAGCTCTACAGAGCTGGGGGGGGGGGGGGCTAGAACTTGGAGGGGTCCCCCATTGCTGTTTATTCTTCATTCCTAATCAGACATTATCAATTTTCAGCTGCTTTCTAGCGCTAACTCTGGCGCGCGCGTCTCTGAGTAACAAAACCCAGAGCTTCCAGACTTAGACTCTAGAGCAGCAGACTGAGGGGGCAGCTGACTTAAGCAACGAGCATGGAAGCCCACACGCTGCATCAACAACGCTGCTGCCCCAACCTACTGCATAGTTTCCTTCTTGGTATCAGAGCAAGAGCGTAGCAGCAGCAGTAGAAGACTGGCGAACAGGTGCCAGACAACGCCGGCGGACCTCCCATACGCGCCACTACAGGGGAAATGCTGCCGGATTTTTTCCGACAGCATTGACCCTCCTGGTGGCGGCGTCAGAATTTTTCCCACGGCCACTGGGCCAGGGGAAATGCTGCCGAAATTTTTTTCGGCAGCTTTGACCCCCACGCGTGACGCGAGAAGGTGAGCGGCAGGCGGCGTCCGAAGTTTGTGGGCGACGACGCATGCGGCAACGTCACCCAAGTGCAGTGACTGGCACCACCAGCAGCAGCAGGCAGAAGCAGCAGCTCGCAGCAGCCCGCAGCAGCAGCAGCTCGCAGCAGCAGCAGCAGCAGCAGCCCGCAGCAGTAGCAGCCGGCTGCAGCAGCCCGCAGTAGCAGTAGGCAGCTGCCGCAACACGCAGCAGCTACAGCAGCGTGCAACAGCAGCAGCGGGCTGTAACAGCTGCTGCAGCGAGCTGTAGCAGCCGACAGCTATAGCAGTAGCAGCAGCAACAGCGAGCAGCAGCTGCCAGCCGCGGCTGCTGCTGCCCGCTGCTCGCAGTGAGCGAGCAGCGAGCAGCAGCCCGCTGCTGCCAGCGAGCAGCAGCTCGCTGTTGTTGGGCGAGCAGCAGCCCGCTGCTCGCAGCAGACAGCGGGCTGCTGCCCACTCTGACAAGAAAAAAAAAGACAAAAAAAAGAGAACAAAAAAATTCCCCCACCCCTGCAGCTCGCTACAGCAGCCTGCAGCTGCAGCGAGCAGCTACTGTAGCACGTAGCAGCTGTAGCAGCACTCAGCTGCAGCAGCAAGCTGCAGTAGCTCGCTGCTGCAGCAGCAGCAGCCACAGCAACTGTTACAGCTCGTAGCACGAGCAGCAGCAGTTGCAGCACTTGCAGCAGCAGCAGCAGCAACAGCAGCAGCAACAAACAACTGCAGCAGCAGCAGCAGCAGCAGTAGTAGCAGCAGCAGCAGTAGCAACAGCAACAGCAGCAGCAGCAGCAGGAGCAGCAGCAGTAGCAGCAGCAGCAGCAGCAGCAACAGCAACAGTAGCAATAACAACAGCAGCAGCAGCAGCAGCTACAGTAGCATCAGCACCAACAGCAGCAGTGGCGGCCCCAACATTCGCCGCTGCTGACGTTAGCACCGCTCTGCTGATGTCACTACTGATGTCACTGCTAATTAACACTACTGACATCATCAACAAGAAAAAAAAAGGGGGAGGGTGAAAGGGGAAAGGGGGAAGGCCAGAGGAGTGGGTAAACTTCCCACTCCCCCAACCTCTTGTTCAAGCAGCAACACAAAGACAAAAAAAAAATAAAACAAGCTAGACACCAAGCCATGGTTGATAGTCCAGGCGAGGGGGGGTCCTCCTCTAATGGGGGGACCCCCACCCCTCCCTTCTTGCAGCGATTGCTGCAACAGCAGCAGCAGTAGCAGCACCCGCCGCCGCTGTAGCAGCAGCAGCCGCCGCCGTCGCAGGACCAGCAGCTGCCGCCGCCGCCGCCAGTGCAGCAGCAGCCGCCGCCATTGCAGCAGCAGCAGCCACCGCCTCCACAGCAGCAGCCGCCGCCGCTACAGCAGCAGCCGTCGCCCATACAGCAATAGCCACCGCCGTTGCAGCAGCAGCAGCCGCCGCCTCTACAGCAGCAGCCGCCACCGCCGCTGCAGCAGCAGCCACCGCCCATACAGTAGCAGCCACCGCCGCTGTAGTAACAGCAACCACCTCTACACCAGCAGCCGCCACCTTTGCAGCATCAGCAGCCACCGCCCATACAGCAGCAGCCACCACCTCTGCAGCAAAAGCAGCCGCCGCCCTTACAGCAGCAGCAGCAGCCCACTGGTAACGTTGGCAGCACCCCTAACCCACTTGTTGCTCTTCAGCAACAACTCGCCGCCTTGACACAGCAGCTTCCGGCGCTACAGCCAGTCGCCTCCCAAACCGCCACCAGCGCGCTGCCGTCGTTCGTCCCTCCAGAGCACGCTAGCCAGAGTTGACCGCGGTACCTCGAACAACGGTACATCGATGTCCACAACGGTACATCGATGTAGCGCTGATTGGGCACATTGATGTGGTTACAGAGGCATCCCTCATATTAGTGGGTTGAGAGCTGGCAATGGCCAAAAAACCAAGGGACAGTCAGACCCAAAACACCATTTTCACACCTATTCCCAAGCAACAACATTGTACATTCCATGGTCTGGTTCACTATCACTACACAACCATTCTCTTATGGAACTTGAAATTATCAAATGCCATGCTTTGGGCCTTATTGCTACACTTATTGACATTCACCATGGACAGAGGTGTCATCCACCATGGATAGCATTCATAGATGGGCAGGGATAACAAGGCAAATACAATGGAAAGGGATGCAGTTCAAAGCAGTACTTTATTCAATGAGGCCAACAAGGTTACATTGAGCCAATTGATCTACTTGCGCATAGCAGCTCTACGCCTAGCAGCCAGCCTGTTTGCAGCCTGAGTTGCTGGGGTGCTGCCTGCCACACGCTTTGCAGCCCTTGCAGCAGCTAGTGCAACCAGGGCAGCACGCTTGTCGCTGTGCTTGGAGCTGCCAACTCTTGATGCCGTTGTGGACGCTGGCTAGCATGCTGGGCTCTCTGCATCTTCAGCTGCAACTGCTGCATCTCCACTTCCATCTGCTGCTTCCCCACCTGCTTCATCCCCACCTGCTCCTTCCTCACCTGCTACTTCTCCACCTGGTTCTTCCCCACCTGCTGCTGTCCCACCTGCTGCTCCCCCACTTGCTGATGCTGCTGCTGCTGCCGCTGCACCTTGTCTGCTCGTGCCAGCTGCTACTGCTGCTGCCAGCGTCTCTTGTGCACGAACGCGCACTGGACGAGCATGAGGCAGTGCTGGCATGTCACTCATGACACGGACAGAGGCCATCACCTCCACCACATCTCCCTCATCCGCTGCCTCCTCCTCCTCATCCTCCTCACCATCCTCATCGCTCTCCATGTCATCCTCTGGCTCACTCAGCAATCCATCCTCCTCAACGACCTCCCCGTCATCCTCACTGGCATCTGCCCCAGCTTCAGCTTCTGCCTCTGCCTCCGCGGCCTTGGCGAGGTCCTTTGCTGCCCTCCGTCCGCTTCGGCCGTAGTGCTTGCGTAGACGAATGTTGCATCGCACGAGGAGCTCGAGGGTAGACACTTTGAGCCTGTTTCTCCTGGCAGTGTGGATCAATTCATGAGTCGAAAACACACGTTCACACTCGGATGATGAACATGGTTGCGACAGCAGCTTCAATGCGAGGTTCCNGACCTTCACCAAAGGCAACAACAAATCCTTCAGTTGACGAACCTGAAGCCAGAAGACCCTGCGCCGTATGATCCTTCTCACCTCCCGCTTACGACTCCTGAAGCCCACATCCCGGTGCGATCCGATCTGCTTCCACACGTCCAACTTGACAAACTCCTCCAACTCCTCTTTCAGCTCCAACAGCCGCTCCACCATGTCAAATACTGAGGCAAAGCGGGTATCACACCTGTTCTTCAGCACCTTGCCACCTGTCTTGTCCTTTAGCCATGTCCGAGGCATGGCATTGTTCCTGAAAAACGCAATGACTTTCTCACACCTTGAAATGATGCCAGCCCCCCATGCTGTCTTGCCCACGTCCTTCATAATCAAGTCTATGTTGTGGGCACAACATCCCTGAAAAAACAGCTTGGGATACTTCACCCTCAGCTCGGAAAAAGCCTTCTTGTTCACTGAGGCATTGTCACAAATCACCGAAACGACCTTGTCCTCACCCACAGCTTCAATTGCAGCCTCTATCATGGAGGCAGTGTGGTCTGCATCCCTTGTCAGACCACTGGCATCCCGTGAGAAGAGGTGGACCGAGCCCATGGCATTCACTGCCATGGCGTTGTAGATAGGCCTCACCTGTCTGTCGGACCACTCATCGACTGCAAGGCTGGTTCCGTACGTGCTCCAGGCCTGCTTCAAAGGTCCATCGAGCTCGGCCAGCTCCACGTCCAGTTTTGGGAGCAGGTCATCAACCACCGTGGTTCTGCTGGGCAGCCGAAAACCAGGAGTCACCTTCTTCGCTTCCTTCACGACGTCCATGAGCACCGGCTCCCGGCAGAAGGAGATGGGCAGCGCTGCGATTGCCATCAGTTTGACAATGGTCATCTGGCAGGCGACGTTGTTTGACCTGTCCATGTGCTCCGCCATTGTGGACTGACGGAACGATGCGGCCTTGTTCACATCAAAGAGCTGCACCTCCCCCTCCAATGTTGTTGTAGCCGCTGGCCTGTGAGGGCCTGCTGCACCCCTGCCACCTTCTTTGTCACTTGAGTCCAGCTGTAGCGTCATTCCTCCAACGACAGCTTGTCCTGCCTTCTCCTCTGCCTCCCACAACTTCAGCCATGCGACCGGTTTGTCCTTGGTGCCCCACTCCACTCACTCTTCCTTGTACAGCTTCACACTGTGCGGGTTCCATCCTGCTGGAGGAGGTGGAAACCTCTCCAAGCCTAGCGCGTCCCTAACTGTTGGTGGAGGATGGGGACATTTCCCAACGTTGGGGTTGTTGCAGGCAAAGTGGCCGCGGATGCAGTCACACGTGCCGCTCACCCTCTTGGCGTACGATCTGCAAACAAATCCCGCCTTCTTGCTCGAATTTGCACAAGGTTCACAGTGCTTTGATAGCTCCTTGGTGAGAAAGTCACCGGTGAGCGTCCTCCTCTTCGGTGGATTCCACTTGCTGGCATCGAATTGGGTGGAGACGGCAGACACAGGAGCTGCGGAGGGACTAGAGCCGGCAGTGGATGCTCTGTTGGAGGTGCTGGGCTGAGAGGATGAAGCCATGGTACCCAGGCCAGGCAGCTCAGCTGCACATGGCCTCCAGATCAACAAATGGCGCAAGTGTCGGCTACATCACGTAACAGGGGGACGCGATGTTACTACTATCGGGAGCACTAGCTCCCGATAGAATCGAGCAGTTGCTCCGACTGAGGTAGTGCCGGGCAGTCACTACCCCCTTAACGTCTGTAAGCAGCCATCTCGCTCGAAAGTGCATATCGACATCTCAAACCTCATCCTTGATGCGGTGGTTTGGTCGATATAGAATGTGAATGAAGTATCTTTACGTGTCGGTTTACGGAACATTACTTTATCCACGTATACGTGAAACGACGACTACGAAGATCAGAAACACTAGCTAGTATATGAAAAAAAACATCCGAAATATAAAATTCACGTTCTTATGTAGCAAACCATATCCGCATGTGTCTCGTGTTATCTCCAAATTTGAGGTTGTGCATGCCATTGGTCGAACAATTGCATCGGCGCGGATGGGGGCGCACTTCCACACTGTCCAATCTGGCAATGTGCAGCTCCCTGTGCATGCCCCCAATTGGTAGATGGTGTGGGTACGATGCCACCTGGCACGAGTCATACATTGATTCATGCCACATGGCCTGATGCTTAACCTTTAGCACAGTGCGTGCATGTAAAGTAGCAGTGACGCACCGAGAGCCGAACTCGCATTTTCCTGACCCTGGAATATTCCTTGGTCGCTCACTGTCGTTGGCGAAATTTGGTCTGGGTTGCACCCGGTCGCCCATACAACAGCAACACCGCATCGATGTAGCATCGATGCCTCTCGATGTGCCGTTGTTGTTGTAGTCGCCCTACAACGAACAACGAGGGCAACTCTGACGCTAGCCCCGCGGTGTCCGCCGCCACATACTACTTAGCATAACAGCAGACTCAGCGCCAACGGCAGACAGTGACCTCCGTCCTTGGCCCCACTCTGGGTGCCGGCCGTAGGCAGAAAGACTTTGAGACGCCGCCACCGCCGTTTCAGGCCGGCGAGCAGTTCCGGAGTTGGGAGCTCAGCTTCCGGATCTGGGCGCAGGGGGAGGGTCTGTGGGCCTACTACACCCTACCTTACGACTCTACCCAGGCCGACCAGCTATATGACGCTGGTCGCGCCGTCCGCGTCCTTGTATCCGTTGCCCCTCCAGCTTCCCGCCTTGCCCTGGAGCCCTTCCTCGGCGACTTCACCGCTGGCGCCATCCCAGACCCTGTAGCCGCCTGGCACGTCCTCACTAGAACCCATCGCCTGTCCAGCGTCGCTGAGATCAGCCGCCTGCTCCGGGAGTTCAACTCCCTCCACATGGGGGAGGCCGAGACGGTCACTGCCTACTGGCAGCGAGCGGAGGACATCCTCCGTCGACTCGGCAAGTTCGCTCCACCCCCACTGTCCGCGCTCCTCACCATCAAGCGCGGCGCCACCAGCGCATACGCTGACGTCTTCGTTCACTATCCTCAGGACGTCCTCACCACCATGGAGGCCCAGGGCACTCTCATGCCTTGGGCATACGAGCTCTTCCTCTGCATTGAGGAAGCTCGCCAGGAGTCCCAGCTCCATCGCGCGGAGGCCCTTGCATCCCCTGCCTTCAACACCCCTGCCGTTGCCTCCGTGGCCGTTGCCTCCCCCGTCGCAGCTACCTCATCGCCCTATGGGAAGAAAAAGAAAAGCCGGAACAAGAAGGGCAAGGGTCCATCGCAACAGCAGCAGCATCAGTCATCGACCGGTACCAGCGGTAGTGGCTCGGTCTGCCACAACTGTGGCCAGCCTGGGCACGGGTGGTACACGTTCCCTCTCCCGACGGACGAGGCCCGCGTCATCGCCACCATGCGACGCCAGCGGGAGCGCCGCCTCGCCTCTGTCGCCGTCGTTGCTACTGGTCCTACCACTTCGACCTCGTCCAGCCCCGCTCCCACTCCGATGACTCCGCTTGTCCTGCAGCCACCCGCGTCGCAGCAGTACTACCCGCAGCAGACGGCCCAGCAGTATTACCCTCAGCCGTCGGCACCTCCGCTGTCCTGGTGAGCTCCGTCACCCTACTACCCGGGCTCCGGCGCCGTCACTCCGCATTCTGTCTACACTCCTAGGCCGTCATCCCGAGAGCGTCAGCTGGAGCAGTTCATTGCGCTCCAGCTTGGCCTCCCTCGCCCTCCTCCCCAGGGAAGTGTGAGTTGCGTCACCTCCTGCCCTCCCGCCCATCCCTGCATGACTGAGACTGAGCTGCGGTCGTGTCCAGTCTCCTCGTCTGTCTCGTCATCTCCCATGATCTCATCCACCCCACTCCTTGACGACATTGCATGGCTTGACGACTGGCAGTCTCGTTTCGCGCCTCCGTCCACCGTGTCCGCGTCCCTCGCGTGTTGCCATGTGACCGTGACTGATCTGGTGACCCCTGTCCAGGACCATGCTGAGACCTGGATCATCGACTCCGGGGCCACGCATCACATGACGGCATCTCGCGAGGCCTTCAGTATGCTCGGTCCCGTCGGCGATGTCTCCGGTGTTCGGACGGGCTCCGGACAGGTGTTGCCGGTCCGTGGGGTAGGCGTTGTTTGTTTCCGTTGTCCGGCCGGTGACGTCTTTTTGACCGATGTTCTATTCGTCCCTGGTCTCGAGCTCAGCCTCCTGTCCGTGACTGCTCTTGACCGTATGAGCATGGACGTTGTGCACTCACGTGGTGTCGGCACTGTGTCGTTGCGTCCGTCGGGTCTTGTCGTACTGCACGCCACCGCCTGTGGCAACTTGTGGCACGTTCCCCGCCTTGCTTCTTCCCCTCCCGTCTCCTCCCCGTCAGCTGCGACCGGTCATGTGTTTGTCACCAGCACGCTTTCTCCTCAGCACACCCGCCTTTTGCACCGTCGCCTTTGTCACGTCCACTCTGCCGTAGTAGAGAGCATGCTCCGCACCCAACCGGCCAAGGGCCTTGATCCGGAGACCTTCCCTCTCCCATGCCCCACTGAGTGCATTGACTGGGCTCAAGGCAAGATGCACCAGTCCACGTACCCCCTCTCTTCCTCACGGGCATCCGCCCCCCTTGACCTTGTCCACTCGGACGTCATGGGCCCTCTCCCCACTGAGTCCGTCGGCGAGCATGGCCGCTATGTCCTCACTCTGACGGACGACTACTCCCGCTACCGTTGGGTCTTCTGCCTTCGGCAGAAGAGCGATGTCGCCCGAACCATTCAGGACTGGCTTGTCCTCGCGGAGCGCGAGTGTGGCCGCCCCCTGCGTCACTTTTGCTCCGATCGCGGTGGCGAGTACCTGGGTGAGGCCACGACCTTTCTCGCCTCCCGCGGTATCTGCCATGAGACGTCTGCGCCCTACACACCCGCCCAGAACGGCGTCTCCAAGCGGTGGAACCGTACCATGGCCGACGCCGTCCGCACCATGCGGGTCGAGTCAGGTCTCTCCGATGGCTTCTACTTTGAGGCCATGGCCTACATGACCTGGGTCTGGAACAGGGTTCCTCACGGTCCCCTTCTCCGCCAGACCACGTCCTACCAGCACTGGTGCGGTCGGCACGCTGACCTCCGCCCGGCTTGCGTCTGGGGCTGCGTAGCCGTTGTGTGGCTGCCCGCTCCACGGCAGGGTAGCAAGCTTGTCCCTCGCGGACGCCCCTGCACCTTTCTCGAAGTGTCTCGTCAGTCCAAGGCCTGGCGCTTCTGGGACCCATCCCGCCACTACATCGTCGAGTCCCGCGATGCCCTCTTTTTCGAGGACTTGTTTCCCCGCGACCTCATCCGCTCCGGCTCGTCCGTGTCCCTCCCGTCGCATGGGGGAGTGGTGAGTCCGTCCTCCGTCCTGTCACTTCCGGGTGACACATCACCCCGTCCCTCTGAGCCGGTAGCCCCGGTCGCGGTCGCTGGCCCCTCCCAGCCAGCTGACCCAGTCGCGTCTACTGTCCCCTCCGGGCCGGCAGCCCCAGTCGCGTCCGCTGGCCCATCCGAGCCGGTAGCCCCAGTCGCGTCCGCTGGTCCTTCCGGGCCGGTAGCCCCGATAGCGTCTGCTGGCCCATCCGGGCCGGCAGCCCCAGTCGCGTCCGCTAGTCCCTCCGGGCCGGCAGCCCCAGTCGCGTCTGCCGGCTCCTCCGGGCCGGCCACCCCAGTCGCATCCACTGGATCCTCCGGGCCGGCAGCCTCAGTCGCGTCCGCTGGTCCCTCCGGGCCGGCAGCCCTAGTCGCGTCCGCTGGTCCCTCCGGGCTGGCAGCCCGAGTCACGTCCGCTGGTCCCTCCGGGCCGGTAGTCCCAGTCGCTTCCGATGGCCCCCCCCCGGGCCGACGTCTGCAGTCGTGTCCGCTGGCCCCTCTGGGCCAGCAGCCCCAGACGCGTCCACTCGCCCCTCTGGGCCGGTAGCCCCAGCCGCGCCCGCTGGCTCCCCTGGCCCAGCAGCGCCTGTTGCGTCCACTGGCTCCTCCGGACCAGCAGCACTGTCCGCCTCCGTCGGCCCGTCGGAATCAGCACCATCCTCTGCCCGACCGCGCTACACACGTGGCCCAGGCGGCAGCCTCCGACCTCGGCCACCTGTGAGCGCGCAGACTGTCGCTCCCCGTTCCATTGCGCCTCGACCCCCTATGGCTCAACGTGTCTCCTCCACTCCCACGATCGTGAGTGGGGACCCTGGCAGAAAGGCTCTTGGCCTGACCACTTCTGCCATTATCGCAGACCTTCACCCGGGCTCTGCATTGGGGTACGCCATGCTTCTTCACGAGCATCGGCATGCTGTCATGGCCGCACTCGCACGCATCCCACCTGGGGCTCGTGATGCACATGCCCTCTCAGTCCGGTCCACAGCGCGCCGAGAGGACCCTTCCACCCTACGCGAGGCTCCAGCCTCCCCTGAGGCCGCACATTGGGATGCTGCCTATGCCGAGGAGCTCGCCGCTATCCGACAGCACCACGTGTATGACCTCGTCGACCTCCCTCCAGGTCGGAAGGCCATCGGTGCCAAGTGGAAGCCTGACGGATCCTTGGACAAGTACAAGGCCCGTCTCATAGCAAAGGGGTTTGCTCAGGTCCCTGGGATCGACTACGACCAGATCTTCGCCCCAGTTGGCCGGTTCTCCACTAGCCGGGCATTGTTCAGCCTGGTCGCCCTGCACGGGTGGGAGCTGCATCAGATGGACGTGAGCAACGCATTCCTCCATGGCTCACTGGAGGGTGAGGAGCTCTATATGACGCAGCCCCCAGGCTTCGACGATGGCACTGGGAGAGTTTGGCGGCTGCGGAAGGCCCTCTATGGTCTGAAGCAATCGCCTCGGTGCTGGAACAAGGAGATGAGCAGTACGCTTCTCCGTGGCGGCCTCCAACGCAGCACCGCTGACCCCGCACTGTTCATCAGCCCGCGAGGTCAGACCTTCGCCGCGGTCCTGGTCTACGTCGACGACCTCCTCATTGCGTTACCAGACGCGACAGCCATCCAGCACGTCAAGGACCTACTGCACGCTGCCTACCAGATGAAGGATCTCGGTTCTGCCCGAGTCTTCCTGGACATGGAGCTTGAGCATGATCGCTCTCAGGGTGTCCTGCATGTCCACCAGGCTGCCTATGTGCAGACCCTGTCAGCCCGCTTCGCCGAGGACTTGCCCCTCGTGCCCAGCGCTTCCTCACCCATGTCACCCGATGGCCAGGTGAAGTTGAAGAGTCATGACCCAGCTGTTGTGGGGGAGCCAGTTGATGTGACCACGNGCGACTGGGCCGGCAGTCCAGACGGTAAGAGTTGCACTAGCTGGATCTTTCTGGTCGAGGGCACGGCTGTGTCCTCGCGCAGTGGCAAGCAGGGGTGCATTACACGTAGCACTGCTGAGGCTGAGTACGTGGCCCTTGGCTCAGGCGCGTGTGAGAGCGTGTGGTCGCGTCGTCTGTTGTCCGAGTTGCGTCAGTCTGTCGCATCCATCACCTTGCATTGTGACAATGAGAATGCCATGGCCATTGCAGACAATGACGGTGTGCATCACACTCGCACAAAGCACATCAATGTTGAGTATCATTATGTACGTTTGATGTTGCACGACGGCAGCATCAGCATCGTGTGGCTTGAGACAGCACAACAGCTGGCTGACTTCCTGACCAAGGCACTAAAGCGTTTAAGAAGGCTGTGAGTTCAGTCGGTGTGCGTTCGTGACTTGCTTTCTTCGTCTCTACCTTCACTTCTGCATGTCCTGGAGGAGTCCGTGTGTTGACCGTGTCTCTGCCCGCCCATGTGCACTACGCCTGTGAGTCATGGGGGAGTGTTGGTTTTTTGCGCTCATTGTGCTCTGTTGTGTCTTCTCGGCTTGTGTACATCGGCGTGCAGATGACTGACGGCGAGACTCAACGCCGATGGAGTGTCGTCCGGTGGAGCCGATGCACGTTGAGGTCGTCTCACTGTTCGCTGAAGCCTCCTCTCTCCAGCGACGTGTTCAGCTCCATCGGCAGGCCTCCTCGGCGGTCGCACTGCCGGCAGTCGCTGCCGCCGCAGTTGCTGTCTGCATGCGTCCAGCGCGTACTGTCGTGCCTGCGTCGTCATGCACTGCCTAGGGTCCCAGTTGCATGTTGCATGGCCCTGTTTGGCAGCATAAACCATCGTGGGCACTATCTGGGTTTAGGCTGCCATAACTCCTTGCTACTATTTTTCTAGCAGATTCTGACCGCACGGCTGCGTTTGCAGCGTTGGTATTATGGTATGGTCCAGTTTTCAGGCAAAACGGACGACGCCCGGGTTTTGGGCTGTCGGCTGCCTGGCAGGCCTCACCGAGAAAACCTGCCAGCCTGAACTGAGCTATTTTCTGATTGGCTGATGAACTGAGTAACAAGCTCTACAGAGCTGGGGGGGGGCTAGAACTTGGAGGGGTCCCCCATTGCTGTTCATTCTTCATTCCTAATCAGTCATT
>SZWC01006785.1:29971-45427 GCA_023375785.1 Penium margaritaceum | reverse complement strand
GAGTGGGTGTGACGGAGGGGACTGACACTGGTAAGGGGTCAGGTGTACCAGAGGGGACCGGCACTGGCACCAGTACGGGATCGGGTGTGCCAGAAGGGTCTGACACCGACACAGGGTCAGGTGTGCCAGAGGGAACTGACGCTCGTACGGGGTTAGGTGTGTCAAAGGAAAATGGAGCCCGCACGGGATCCGGTGTGGAACAAGGAAGTGGCACAGGATTGGGTGTGTTGGACGGTATGGATGAGGCTACTGGACCCACAGCCACGATGGCCGGATCGTCAGCAGCCGGAGACCGGTCAGCATGTGAGGAAGCCCGGCCGGACTCATCCGCAGGACTAGTCTCCCCCTTCCGCCTAGAAGCCACACAGGTAGTAACGTGGTCGGCAGCCAGCGACAGAATGCTGGACAAGTCGCGGTAGGTGAGATTCTCAAAGAAGAGAGCATCTCGAGACTCGACAATGCGATGGCGAGCAGGGTCCCAAAACCGCCAGGCCTTCGACCGGGGGGAGATACCAAGGAAGGCACACATGCGTCCCCGAGGTGAGACCTTAGAACCCTACTGGTCCTCAGTGTACCACACACAAGCGAGAGACCCCCAAACGCGAGCGAGACGGCGATCAGCGCGATGGCCGAACCACAGCTCATACGGCGTGATATGGTCCGGAAGCGAACCATGCGGCAAGCGGTTCTAGACCCACGTCATGTAGGAGAAGCCCTCAAAGGCAAAGGACTCCGGTAGACCGCACTCAGACCGCATAGCGCAAACCGCATCCTCCATGGTGTGGTTCCAACGCTCAGACACACCGTTCTGCTGTGGTGTAGTAGGGCCGGAGAGCTGGTGAAAGATACTGTACTCGGCAAAGTAGGCATCCATCTCGCCAAAAAACTCGCCACCACGATCTGAACGGAATTTGTGTAGAGTGTGACGAGACTGACGCTCAGCCATCACAAGCCACAGGCGGACTGCCAATGTGGCATCGCTCTTGTGGCGCAGGCTGTAAACCCATCGCATTCACGTGAAGTCATCAGTCAGGGTAATAACGTATCCACCCCGATCAGAGAGGGACTCAACTGGGAGAGGGCCGAGAAGGTTTGTGTGAACCAACTCAAGTGGGCGAAGTGGCCGGGAGGAGGAGTCAGGGTAAGAGCAGCGATGCATCTTACCCTGGGCACAAAAAAGACAGTCGGTCTTGGGCGGCTTCTCAAAAGAAGCTGCGTCAAGACCGAGGGCTGGCTGAGTACGAATGAGCTTGGACACAATGTCCGAGCTCACATGGCAGAGGCGACGGTGTAACAAGCGCTGGTGTTCCGGGGAGAGAACACCAGTGACAAACACTCGTGTAGAAGGGGGAGGGGAAGGAGAAGCAGAGGGAGTGCAATGAGACACACGATATAGGTCATCAACAACGGAGGCACGAAGCACAACGGCACGTGTGTCAAGAGCAGTCACTGTGGCAGAGTCAGCAGAGTGCTCAACAGTGAGGCCCATCCTGGTGCATGCACGAACAGAGAGCAGGCTGAGCTCAAGAGCAGGGACAAAGAGCACATCAGAAATGTACAAGGGGCCAGACGGACCATCGAACCGCACAACCCCAACTCCCTATACAGGCAACGACTGACTAGACCCTGTGCGAACAAACCAAACAGACGCAACGGGACCAAGCACAACAAAGTCAGTACGACGGCAAGTCATGTGATGAGTGGCCCTAGAGTCAATAATGTAGGTGCCACTCGGCTCACGACCAGTCGTCGACACTGAGCAATGTGCCACAGAACACTCTGCCTCTGCTAGGTGCTCAGCAGAGGACTCGGAACAATGACGGACAACATGGATCTGTGACTCGGCAAGCCAGTCGATACTGTCAGGTCCATCCTCATCGCAAGCCACCATAGCTCCACCACAAGCATCATCACGAGCAACAGACGCAGTAAGACAAGCTAAGTCGGGACCACTCAGTTGTGACAACACACTCGCACCTCCCTGAGTATGCAGCGCCAACAACTAACGAAGCTCTGCGATCGTGCGATCCTGAGGGTCCACCTCACTGCTGCCGCCTGATGAAACGGGTTCGTCTGCAGCACTCGTGGTCGCGGCGCGCCCAGTTTGTGTGTCGCTAGAGGATGTCTGCTGTGCGTGCGCCGCCTAGAGGCCGTGCATGATTCGAGTCCAGTCAAGTGGCTGCTCACAATCTGTGTAGCGGTGAGCGCCTCCATAGTTGTAGCAGTGGACAGAACATCCATTGCCACTACTCGCCGGCTGCTGCTGCTGCTGCTGCTGTCCCTTTCTGCATCGCTTCTTCCCCTTCTTTCCCTGTGCGGCCGCTGCAACGCCCTGAGTGTGGTCGGAGTAGAGGAGGAGGAGGAGGAGGCGGTCGAGGTGGGGCTGGTGAGAAGGGAAAGAGGCATAGGAGGCGTCGCAGTCACTACTGCAACCAGTGGACTCTGCTGATGAGCGACGGCAGCCTCATGAGCCGATGTGGCCTGGATGAAGTAGCGATGGGCCCAAGGAAGCAGCTGTAATGACTTTGACAGCTCAGAGAGAGCCACACGATCGAAGCTCGGAAAGAGCTTCACATGGTCCAAATGCGCTCCCATCATGATGGTGTCGAGCGCCCACAACTGCGTCCCGCCACCGGTCCCAAGGCGCGTGTAAAGGCGCATCGCGCGCCTCCAGTAGTCAGCCCGGGCTCTATGGGGCCCTGGCGAAGGGAGTGAAACTCACGTAGTCGGGCCGCCCTCGTGGCATGGGTCTCCGCAGCAAGAAGTGTCAGGGCCAGCTCCCAGCCCTGACGCGAATCTGCTCCAATCCCGGTCCCAGTCTGACCGAGGAAAGGACGGAAGTCGATCACAGTCTCCCGTGCCGTGGCGTAGAGGAGACTCCGCATCGCTCTTGCTACTGTCTGGGCTTGGTGAGCGTCGCGGGTCTGGTACTGGCTGTGGTAGTACGGCAAGAGACCCTGAGAATCGGCCCACACCTGAAACAGGGTCTCCCAGCAATCGAAGCCCTCGTCACGATCGTAACGGGGTGGAGGTGTCTCAAAGTCCTTCGGTCGCCGCTCCGTGGGGAGGGCCACCTTAGGCTCAGGATATGGTGGGCTGGGTATGGGGAGCCCACTTGTGAGGGAAACACCACCAAAGGTGAACGCTGCTGAACGACGTGTCTGATCCTGACGGCGAGAAGGTGGTGGAGTGGGAGGCTGTGATCCCAGGCGTAACTCACGGATGCGCTCCTCAAGCACACGAATCTTGTGCTCGCGTGAGTCATCCTCAATCTCCTCCTCATCCCAGGTGTCCACCTGTGATGATCGATGCTGAGACCGCCACAAAGTGTAGGGTGTAGACTACTGAGCGGATGGTGCAGCTCCAGTAGACTCTCCAGGTGGCTGCTGTGAAGCCATCGAACGACCCCGCAGTAACTCCGTGATCTCCTGCAACGCGTCGGACTGGCTCTGCTGCTGCTGGCGCATCTCGTCCTGCAACCGACGAAGCTCATCGATCATGCGGGACTGCGACCGCAGGCTCACAACGCCCGAAGAGGAGGAAGAAGGATCAGCGGGTCCTTTGTCCTTGTCACGGACCGGCGCCATCGCGGTCCTCAGTATGGAGCCGAGCGTCGAAAATGCTCCAAACAAGAAACTGACAGCGTTTCTCGAGGATTTCAGACGCTGGAAATTTTTGACTGTCCGGCCAAAAAATTGGCGAAGTATGGTGCTGACGGCCAGAAAATTTGGCTAAGTGCTGAAATTTAAAAATTTCAGCACTAAAAACTCAAGGTTGTCCAAATCAAGCGAAATTGGGATCACAGAGGCTCCTGAATGTGCTGAACATGGTGGTGAAATTTTCGGTCGCAAAAAGTTGGAATAAGTGGCAAAACGTCCCTTTTCCCTGTTCTGCCCGAATTTCAGCAGAAAACAAATCTGCGTTGCACTTGAGTCTTTGCTGGTGGCGACAGAGCACGAAACTGAGCGTGAATAGTAGCTCTGTAGAGCTTGAGAGGATAGCTTTCCAATGCATCCTCAAACGCTGAAAACGGCGTTCGTTTAAAGCCAGGGCAAGCTCGTACCGACGGGGAGGTGGTGGCTGACGCGATTTTCGTCTGCGGCTCCTCCACGTCCGTGCGGTTTCTAGGAAATTGCACGGAAAGGGGCAGCAGCGGTGGTGCACGCTGCTGTTGTTGCTGCTGCTGCTGCTGCTGCCGTCGAGCTTGACGGCAACGGCCTCAAGCCACTTTGGCGACTACTGTTGCTGATGTTTCTGATGTTGCCGCCGATGTTGCTGCTATGGTCAAAACTTCCATCACTGTTGCTGCGCTGCTGGACAGCTTCTATGGCGCTGCTGCGCTGGCGTGCTGCTACACTGTTGCACCCCTCCTGCACCACTCCTCCGTCACGCAGGTGTTGCGGCCTACGCCTTGCAATGGCGCAGGTTGGTGTGTCCTCCCAGGACCCATCGCTGCTGCCGTGTGCTGTTGCCGCTGCTGCTGCTCACTGCTGCTGCGATTGCTGCATCTCTGTTGTGCAGCACAACAAGCTCAAGCTTGTTGCTCTAATACCATGAGAAGATGCATAGAAGCTTCCTAGCCACACTCCTGTTGACCAGGCGTCAGTGCCTAATCAGACGCTGACGACAGTCACAAGTCGTGCACGTAACGACAAGGGTTTGGCTAGGGGACACAAGGCAAAGTGTCTGAATGCTTCATAAGCATTTGCAGAGAGTGATAACAAATGACAGGTCCATGGCATAAATACCTGCCGCGGTGCACAGCGGGTGTCGCACGCGGCGGTCCAAGAGCTGTCCTAAAACCAACCCAAAACCACTGTTTTGACCGTAACTGTGCGCACACATGTCAGAATACTGAGCCGTCTGAACCTAGACGTACAAAATCTCGAGCCGGACGCTACGACTGGTCACACGCACAAGTCCGGCATCAATCTGTGGAAGGACAATGAAAAACATGCTAATTGGCCTCAAGAGCCTGTCCACCGAGAAAACTCTAGCGTCTGCAGAAAAACTGCAGAGTACCCCAGCAAGCACCCGGGACGTCATGGCAGCCGCCCGGTGGCTGCTGGTGGGTGAATCCACCAACCATCAGTGCTCCGGCACTAGCTGGGTCCGCATAAGGGATCTGCACGAGCATGGACACGGCCGAGTGGTCACAGTAAGCTGTACAAACAGACGGAAACAACTCACATCACAACATCGGCATCCTTGTGGGCTTGTCGGGAGCTAGGAGAGTTTCCCCGGTAGGTTGAGACCCCCACACCCGGTGGTCTGTACTGATGCGACGAGGAGACTAGATGGTTGTAGTACGGCTTCTGATATTCGAAATTCCGTTTGTGATGTCTGGACGGTGCTTTCGATTGATTCTGACAGTGCTCGTATTTTGTCAGTGGTCAAGACCGGGGCACTCGGAGAGCTGATCCGGTGCCTCGAGGAGACCACCTTTGTTTTTCTCGTGGTGTACCCTACTGACTTTAAAATTTGATATCAACCCCTGTTTTGGTCGTCGAATCTCGCCGAATGAGATGCTTCGCCGAATTCATAGAGGCACTAAAACAATTCGAAAGGCAGAAAATCGAGTTTAAAGTGCCACCTAGCATGGTTCACTACCTGGTTCATTCTGGTCCTTGTCATGCGTCTAGAAGCCCGCGTTTTTTTATAGAAGTACACGTTGTGGGTGTAGCTTCATGTCATGGTGATTCAAATCACCGAATAGTTATTTGAATTTTTGGATCTTCGCGTTCGTTGGACATGCGGCAATCTGTGCATGTCGAGCGCACGCGACGACCCTCGTTGGACATGCGGCAATCTGTGCATGTACAGACGGAGAGAGGGGCAGACCCCCCCCCCTCCCCTCCTCACTCACTCACTTGCTCGCTTTTCTTAAGCGAGCGTGCTAGGAGCAAGGGAGGGCGACTTGGAATTTCCCCCTCCTCCCCCACCCATCCTGACCTGCCCCCTTTCTAGGAGGCAATCCAAAAATGGGTGATGTGCAAACCTGGGGTGCGTAGAGGGAAAAAAAGGAAGGGGGAGGAGTAAGAATAAAAAGGAAAGAAAAGGAGGGAAAAGACATTTTCTGGTCACAGAGGAAGAAAAAAAATCGTGCGAGGCCATAGAATAGCCCGGCATCTCACCGACACTTGAAGTAGTAGTCGCCACATCAGCAACAACAGCTTCCATAGCAGCAGCGGTGGTGACGGTGGAATGGCGACGATTGCTTAATGCAAAGCAATTGCAGCATCGCTTGCAGTTTTGCCATCTTAGTCGACGGCAACTTTCGTTTTGAGACGCGTCGTAAACCGGCATCTCTCTCGGGTCAGTGGATTGGTCCCCGCACTTCAATGTGTAGGATCGACGGAATACTTAGGTTTGTCCATCTGCGAGGACTTGGAAGTGTATGACTTAAAGCACGAGCTGCACCTACAGTCGCCATACCCTCTATTCTTGGAGCAATGTTTGCTCCTTTTGGTGGCAACAACACTAGTAGCCGCAACTGGTCAGACTCCCTTCTTTGTGCGTGCTGTGGTCGTGAATCTCGTCACGTCTGATTACACTTGCTGACCCCGACACCGTTATCTACACGGTTGATAGTATCTCCCAGCGTCATTCACTCTCGTGGCTTGGTGTTTACCACCAGGAATAGGTGCCCTCAAGAGCTATCCATCGTCCGGCACACGAGATGAGTATGCAAAAATCTGAGCAGGTGCCTTGCGCGTTTGCCTACTACTATTGTGGTGATGGACGACATGGTTGGCGTCGCTACTGGACGCGCCTTCGCTGCTAGCATCCACTTTGGCTTCAGCTTCGTCCGAGCATGCGTCCTCCACAACATGCAGATCTACCAGCGCTGGTAGATCTCCTAACCCGACCTATGGAGACCATGTTCGCCGAGATCCACGACCTGATGCAGATGGTGGAGAAGCTCTATGACCTCGTCGTCACCAAGTGTTTTTGCTCTTGATTCGTCAACGGCCTCCTTGATCTCATCTCCTTCATCCTCTCCTCATTTCTCATTCGATTGTGTCCCTTCAGCTCCACCTACCGGCCAGTTGCAAGCTGCCACTATCCTCTTGATCCTCCATTCACCTGCTGCTACGACACCACCTTGCAATGACATGTTTTCATGTAGTCGTTCCAGTCATGTGACCGCGGGGTGCCGACATCAACGCTCTATACGCCGTGCTTGTGCCGGTTTTGATACATCCTCCACCTTCTCGGCTTCCGTTGTTATACCTGTTAAGGGGGAGTGTGGTCACCGCGCATTGCTTGTTGTGACCGTAGCGACTGGATCCGCACTCGCGCTGTGCTGAGGTGCCCGAGTGTGAGCTTAGGCAGATTCAAATGATACGATGACATCACATGATGTGGAGTCTGATCCCGACATGGCATTCATGGTGGAGACATGCATGTCATTGAGCTCAACTTCCACGTCCTGGCTGGATCCAGATCTTTCGCAGTAGCAGGTTACATCAAGAGGAGTGCAGGCACGGTGACCCTGGGCGGTGCCACATGCGTCTCCGACCGGTTGCGGCCCGGCGGTGGCACAGGAGTCCCCTACCGATCGAAATGCGTCTACCGAAATTTTGGGGGAGTGTGTGCAACAGGCTCAGACCAGTTCGGCGGAGGTTGCACTGCTTGAGACATGTCATTGAGGTCAACATCTACATTGGGGCAGGAACCGTACGTCCTGTAGCAACAGGTTGTATGAGGAGGAGTGTAGGAATCGTGTGCCTAGGCAGTGCCACTTGCAACTCCGACCAATAGCGGCCCGACGGTGGAACAAGAGAATCGTGCGGATGGGGATGTCCCATACGGACTTCCCGGGGCATTGGTACATGAGGCTCACACCAACTTGGTAGCGGTTGCAGTGCATGAGAAGAGGTGGCCGGCTGGTCTTTTAGAGGTTGAGGCATTCTTAAGAGCAGCAGCTCTTAGAGATGTCACTAGGACATGTGTTGCAGCAGACACATCAGGCTCCTCCATGTCATCGGCCCTACTTGAGGACCAGCTTTAGCGTGAGGAGTCGCCCATCTTCCCAGAGTCTACGGGTTCCCGTACACACGGCAGAGCAGCGACACACATGATGGAGTTAGATGGTGGTCCTCACTCCATTATCAAGCAAGTGACAGCGACCAGTCTTCCCGGCGAGACAGTGCGAGAGCGCCAGCTGGGCTTGCTGGTCGCCTTGACGCGCATTGTCGAGCCAGAGTCCTGCACACCTGTGTCCACTACGGCAGCAGTCGAGGATAGTGGAGCAGATCTGTACACGCGGAAGGAGTCACCTCGTTAGCAGAAGCTAAGTTCTGCCCTCTTGTGTTCACCAATTGGTGACTCTATTGATCACATCGGTGCTGAGAGTGGCAGTACCCATACAGACGAAATTTCCACATGCTCCACGGACTCTGACGACTCCTTCTCCTTCTCTCTCGGTATGCGATCACTCATTCCTCTTCGCATGACAGACACGAGCTATGGCGTTGATGCGACACTTGCAGTTGCATGAGATGTTCTAGCGTCTCGACACATTACGAGTTTGGTTGACCCCTAGGAGGATACAGAAGCAACGGTTCCATCGTCTTCAGCAGCAAAGATGCAAATGGAGCTGTACTTTTGAGATCTAGAGTCTGCGTGTATAGCATCCAGTGAGATAGAGCTTATCCTACGGGAGGAAGACATGGGCCACCTCCACATGTCCGAGGTGTATTACGCTGACGTGCAAGAGGGTGTCGTGATGCTGCAACGGGAGGTGATGGCAATGAGTGAGCGATTGTCAGAGTAGGGGAGCACCGGTACTATCGGCAAGAGCTTTCTGCTACCTGGATCTCGCACACCCATACTCGGGGAGGATCCTATATTAGCTCTGAGTATGACGTCTGATGGAGACACTACAACAGGAGAGCTCTGCGTGCCTTCAGTTTCTGCCATCATTGTTCCTGTTGACTCCATCATCACTCTTCCTTGTGATGCTGCCATCATGCACCTTCATCCACACGACTCAACTACTCCATCGTCACCTTCCTCCATGAGTGGTGATCCGGTTCATCGCTCTAGCCCTTCTGTAGGTACACCCTTGTGCCTTAGGTTGCTTTATCCCACCTCGGAGGCCAGCTCCGCCACTTCATCCTCGCTTGCGTGTTGCTCGCCCATTCCCGTTCTTCTCGCGTACATAGATGCATGGCGGTAGAGCAGAGAGAGGAGAGACTGTGAGTTGGGACTCTTGGCAATCATGCAAAGATAGGTACACTCCAGGTGATGCAGGGGCGACGCAAGGAGTAGTAGCCGGAGACACCACTTCGTCTTTGTGGGTGGAAGCGGACTCGTACGTGATAGGCGGAGCTATCTCTGCATGATGGAGAGACCACATGATTCATTATCCAGGATCTGTTTGGCTACGGCATGAGCATCTCCATCGAGGACATTGCCGCCATGTTCATCCGCCTAGGGGGAGTATTGTGTGGACCTCGACCTGACGCAATGTTATGGGATATGCATAGCAAGGGATCCATACTCCACTATGAGCATACTACAACAGCCGGCATGTGCCTCATGTTACATGCCTGCACAGTTGCATGTGTATGGTAGCTCTCTATCGGTCGAGATCCGGACACTTGGTGGGTTGTACCAATGTCACGAGGAGACCATGTGATCATGTGTTTTGGTGTGTGGCCATACTACGTGTGGCATGTGCATGCGAGCTGGATTTCTCATACTAGTCGAGACTCGGACATGTGGTGAGTTGCACCCGTGTTACGAGGAGATCTCCTTGTGATCCTGTGTGTTGGTTGATGTTGCTATTGTGGGCAACATACAGACACCTGTTGGATTGCTCGTAGCGGTCGAGTCCTGGGCACCGGTACCACGAGTGTCACGAGGAGACCCTCTTGTCGTCTGACTTCTGTATGATGTGCATGACTCCTCTCATGGTCGGGACCCGGACACATGGTGGGATGTACCAATGTCGTGAGGAGACTTTGTGACCTTCATTATGCTCCAGGGGGACACCGGGCCTAGCCTTTGTGCGTGTTTGAGCAGCTGATGTGTGTGTGTGTGTGTGTGTGTGTGAGAGAGAGAGAGAGAGAGAGAGAGTGTGTGTGTGTGTGTGTGTGTGTGTGTGTGTGTGTGTGTGTGTGAAGTTGAACAGTGCAGATTGTGGTTTGGCATACCCTAGTAATCGTTAATTTTGATATCAATAATTTTTATTGTAGTTGAAATCCGTAAAAAATGAACCTCATTGGAATTCAAAAGCACCACCAAAACAATTACAAAGGTCATTCGTTGAATTCTTTCTAGGGTTCATAGGCAAATGCTTCTTCCATGTACAAGGTCTTGTGTGTGTATTTACGAGGGTCGGTGTTCAAACATGGTGCGACAGGCCGATTCTGGCCCGACTGGTCAACTAAGACCAGTCAAAATCGGCCAGTCCGTTCGTTTGAAGTTCCGAGCGGTCAATTTGACCGCTTGGAACTTCGAACGGCTGAGTCAATCTCTCAAATGTGTATGAACAAAAACACGAAAGTAGACTACTCGTCAAAAGAAAAAAACTCAAATACTCCTTTTGTCGAATTCTACATACTACCACCCTTTTTTCAACGAGATGAAGCGTACACCCTGAGTAATTCCAAAACAGAAAAATCCTCGTCGAATAAATCATGCAACAGCTATGTCGTCAAATTCAATGATCACTGGGGTACGTTGTTGTTCAATGCCTTTGTTCATTTGTTCCAGCGTTGATGGCTATGCCATCCAGGGGGAGTGTTGGTTTGTGTGTCGTCCACCCGTCATGACCAACACCGATCGATTACCCATACATCCCACGTTGGTGGTATAGGGTGGAGGAGAGCGGGACGACACGACGGGCCTCCAGAGTGTACCAAAACTTCTCTAGCATCTACGACAGCGTCGACGATGCGTGTTGGTAGCCCTGTGGGCTTGTCGGGAGCTAGGAGAGTTTTCTTGGTGGATTGAGACTCGCGCACCCCGTGGACTGTACCGGTGCAACGAGGAGACCCGATGGTTGTAGTAGGGCTTCCAATGTTCGGAAAGCTGTTTGTGATGTTTGGACGCTGATTTTGAGTGATTGTAGCACTGCTCGTATCTTCTTGATGGTCGAGACCCAGGCACTCGGGGTGCTATTCCGGTGCCTCGAGGAGACCACCTTTGCTCTTCTCATGGTATATGTAGTGTGCTCTCCCCGCTGACTCGTTTGGGCTCAGCGGGGGTGACGGGGCCAGGTGCGGCTAGCTGCCGGCGTCCCTATATAAGCCCGCTTGGGGCTCATTTGTATTTTCTCCTTGTTCTTTCACATTTTGCGTTCTAGACTTGGCTAAATTCTTGCCATTTTGCAATGCACTTACACACAGAGCTCGTGTTTGTTTTTGCATGGGCCTGCATGCCCTAATTCATTCCCATCTCACTCACACNGATTGTAGCACTGCTCGTATCTTCTTGATGGTCGAGACCCAGGCACTCGGGGTGCTATTCCGGTGCCTCGAGGAGACCACCTTTGCTCTTCTCATGGTATATGTAGTGTGCTCTCCCCGCTGACTCGTTTGGGCTCAGCGGGGGTGACGGGGCCAGGTGCGGCTAGCTGCCGGCGTCCCTATATAAGCCCGCTTGGGGCTCATTTGTATTTTCTCCTTGTTCTTTCACATTTTGCGTTCTAGACTTGGCTAAATTCTTGCCATTTTGCAATGCACTTACACACAGAGCTCGTGTTTGTTTTTGCATGGGCCTGCATGCCCTAATTCATTCCCATCTCACTCACACCTCGGAGTGACCGAGAGTGTGGTCTCGTTTGATCAGGAACGCGGTGTCATGAGCTACAAAAGTAGCACAGCATGCAAAGCAGTTCAAACCAAGAAACCGCATCAGCCACGAGCATATGTGGAGCATGCATCTCTCAAGTAATCTTCCTCATGTTTGTGCCATGCATTGGCCAATCACCAAATGCTGAGAATAACAAAATACTATTCATGGCAGAACTGAGCATAGACGAGCCCACGCCAATCTTGAACTCGGCTGAGACGCCAGTGATGCGTGGCCCATAGCATTATATCTGCTCAGACACCTATAGTAATAGTGTGTGTGAATGGATGGAGTCAAGAGGTCACTTACGTGTTTTACGGGCACAACCAACACTCCCCCATGACACACAGACGAAGAACCCACACACCACATGAAGAATCACGATACGAGGAACGGACAAAAAGTTGTCACATCGGTTAGGGGCATCGCGTGCACGCAACAAGCCAACACCATGCACAGGTGCCTTGAACATTAAACTGCTGAGAGCTTTGGCGATAAATTTTGCACGCTCCTAATGCGTGTCGACCCAGACGACCGGGATCTCTCCTACGGTAATGCGCTAGCGCACAAAGTGATGCTCAATGTCGATGTGCTTTGTGCGTAAATGATGCATGCCATCATGCTCATCAATTGCCTTGGTGCTTTGATTTTCGTAGCGCAATGTGATGCAGCGAATGGGAACGCAAAGCTACTCTAGCAAACGAGAAAGCCAGACACTCTCACATGTACCTACGCCAGGTGCGACATACTTAGCCTCAATGGAGCTACGCACAACACAACCCTGTTTGCCACTCTTCCAGAAGATAACAGTCCCACCAATGAGAAAGATGTAGTCGGTGCGGCTACATGCATCTGCATTATGAGCCCAGTGACTATCAGTGTAGGCATCAACAACTATCGAGGGTTGTGACCTATAGCAGATTCCCACACGTACAGTGGATGGTGCGTAGCAGATGACAGGCAACGTAGCTTAAAGATGCCTCTGACGGGGCTGTTGGGAAAACTGAGCAAGGAAGTTGACCGAGAAGGCCACGTCTGCTTTGGTAGTGGTGGCACGGCACATTAGGGACCCAATCACGCTGATATAATCAGTGACATCAACTGCGTCTCTCAGCTAAGTCATGACGAGTGACTTGAGCAGGCACTGGCCGGCTGGAATCATTGGTGTAGATGCAGTGGGGGTTTCAGTGAGCAAGGAGGAGAAGTGCTCCCCCAGACCATGGATGTAGGCGGCCCGGTGCACGTGCAGCATCTGGCGTTCGCGCTCACACTCAAGCTCCATGTCGTGAAACGCACGAGCTGGACCCAAGTCCTTCATTTTATGAAGGACTTGGGTAGACTGCAATAGGGTCTTCATTGACTACATGGCGGCGGGACTGGGTGATGCAATGAGGAGATCATCCACGTAGACCAAGACTGCCACAAAGGGCTACGAGGGTGCACTCAAGAAGAGTGGTGGATCGACACTAGCCACCCTTTTTTAGGGTAGACGAGATCTTGAGGTTCCAACAACAATGAGGGGACTGCTTGAGCCCGTAAAGGGCTTTACGCAGCTGCCAGATATTGTTCGTACCATCTATAAAGCTTGGGGGTTGCACCATGTAGATGTCCTCGTCGAGGTGTCCGTGAGCGAGATCGAGCTCGCTCCTTGCTCGCTCGCCTCCTCCCTACCTGACGGCTACCACCTCGTTCTGCGTGACTTCTCCTTCTGCATTCTCTGTATTCTAACTTGTTGTGCTTTGTGCCGTTCCTGTACAGTTTACTGTGACCACTCGGCCGTGTCCATACTCGTGCAGATCCCTGAGGCAGGCGGCCCTGGTGACACCGGCGCGACGACAGGCGGCGGACTACCCGTCTGGAGCTCATCGACCACTGATCCAGAGCCCCAGATGTCACCGGGACTCCTTGCGGTGCCTTCTACGTCTTGCAGGCGCCTTTCGGCGGACTGGGCATGAGGCCCATTTGCATGTTTTTGCATTGTATACTCGCTGTCAGTCGATGGATGCATGCATGTGACCAGTCGTTGCATGCGTCTTTTGATTCTGCACGTCTAGGTTTAGACGGCGTAGGATTCTGACATGTGTGCGCAGAGTTACGGCCAAAACAGTGGTTTTGGGCCGGTTTTAGGACAGCTCTTGGACTGCCCCGTGCGACACCCGCCGTGCGCCGCGGCAGGTGTTTATACCCTGGACCTGTCAGTTGTCATTTCTCTCTGCATATGCTATATTGAAGCATTCTGACACTTTGACTTGTGTCTCCTAGCCAAACCCTTGCCGTTGTGTGTACGACCTGTGACTGTCGTCACCGTCTGACTAGGCACTAACGCCCGGTCAGCGGCTGTGTTGCTAGGAAGCTTCTACACACTTTCTCATGGTATCAGAGTAGTGAGACAGTTCTCACTGAGCTGCGCAGCAGACAAGCAGCAGAGCAGCAGCAGTGAGAGTCACCGCTGCAGCAGATCTTCTGGGACCTGTTGGAGACGGCCGTTCGCCGTCCGCGCACTCCACCCACCACGTGAGATCGCAGCTGCTGAGGCAGCAACAGCAGCGCGTACCGCCACGCAGAGGTGTGTGGCGGCTGCGGTGCGTGCAGCCGCCACTTCCCCCCACAGCCGCAGCAGCAGAGCAGCAGCAGCAGAGGCGGCGGCGGCAGCCGCGCAGCAGCAGCGCAGCAGCAGCGGCCGCCACAACAGCGTGGCAGCAGCGGCGGCAGCAGCAGCGCAGCAGCGGCGTCGGCAGCAGCAGCGCAGCAGCGGCGTCGGCAGCAGCAGCGCAGCAGCGGCAGCGGCACAGCAGCAGCAGCGGCATTCGCGGCGGCAAAAGCAGCGCAGCAGTGGCAGCAGCAGCAGCACGCGGCGCCGGCAGCCAGCAGCAGCACGCGGCGGCGGCAGCTGCAGCAAGAGCAGCAGCGCCGCGCGCAGCAGCAGCCGCCGCGCGCAGCAGCAGTAGCAGCAGCACAGCCGCCGCTGCCACCGCTGCACACGCAGCTACGCAGCTGCTGCTGCAGCTGACAGCACAGCTGTAGCAGCAGCTGGGCGGAAGCTGCTGCGTAGCTTCCGCGGAGCTGCCGCGCGCCACCGCGCAGCGGCAGAACCGTGACCAAAAAAAAAAGGAGGGGACGAGCTGAAATCAGCATTGTTGGTTGCTGACGTCATCAGGTCGTGCTGACGTCAGCATTACACTTAGCCAAATTTTCAACCAAAAAGTCAAAAGTTGTCAGCGTTTCAACTCCCCGAGAAACGCAGACGGTTTTGAAAACCGGCAAACTTGATGTGTCGTCCCATAGTGAGCGGCGACATGAGTTCGCCCGACGACAAGGACAAGGGACCAGGTGATCCCTCCTCTTCTTCAGGGGTATTGAGCCCTCGCTCGCAGGCCATTGAGGACCTGCGCAGCCAGCAGGAGGAGAAGCGTCGTCTGCAGCAAGAGCAGACTGACGCTATCCGCACACTGACTGAGCTCCTGCGCGCTCAATCCACGGCTCCTCTGCGGATTTCTCAGGGAGCTACCGGCGTTGCGGCCTCCACCCAGCACTCGGCTCAGGTGCTCGTGACAGGTGCCCCGCCTGCTTCACCTCCTGGTATGGTCTCCCCACCACCTGCGGACATCCTTGATGATGAGCCATTCATGCCAGGCTTTGAGGATGACTCCC
>SZWC01006784.1:123205-135919 GCA_023375785.1 Penium margaritaceum | reverse complement strand
AAATGCGCGCGCCAGACTTAGCGCCAGAAAGCAGCTGAAAACTGAAAGTAACTAGTTAGGAATGAAGAATGAGCAACAATGGGAGACCCCTCCAAGTTCTAGGCCCCCACCACTAGTGTAAAAGTTGCTACTCAGCTAACCGGCCAATCAGAAAATAGTGCTACACCTATTTTCTGGCAGGCAGGGTTTTCTCGGTGAGCCCTGCCAGACGCCCGACAGCCCAAAACCCGAGCGTCGTCCGTTTTGCCTGAAAACTGGACCATACCATAACACCGACGCTGCGAACGCAGTCGTGCGGTCAGAAACAGCTAGAAAAATAGTAGCAAGGAGTTATGGCTGCCCGAACCCAGGCAGTGCCTACGATGGTCCATGATTCCGAACAGGGCCATGCAACATGCAACAAGGAGCCTAGGCTGAGCATGACGATGCAGACGCGATGGGATGCGCTGGGCGCATGCAAACAGCAACTGCGGTGACAGTGACTGCAGGCAGCACGACCGCCGAGGAGGCCTGCCGATGGAGCTGAGCACGTCGCCGGAGAGAGGAGGCTCCAGCGAACTGCGAGTAGACCTCAGCATGCATCGGCTCCACCGGACGACACTCCATCAGCGTCGAGTCTCGCCGTCAGTCATCTGCACGCCAATGTACACAAGCCGGGAGGACACAACAGAGCACAATGAGAGATACGCAAGAAACCAACACTCCCCCATGACTCATAGGCGTAGTGCACATGGGCGGGCAGAGACACGGTCAACATCCAGCATCCCCCAGGGCATGCAGAGACGTACGCAAAGATAAAGAGGGAAACTCACGGACGCACTCCGACTGAACTCACAGCCTTCTTGAACGAGTCCCGCTTCAGTGCCTTGGTCAGGAATTCAACCAGCTACCGTGTTGTCTCAACCCACACGATGCTGATGCTGCCGTCATGCAAGAACGAACACACATAGTGATACTCAACATTGATGTGCTTTGTGCGTGTGTGATGCACACCGCCAATGTCGGCGATGGCCATGGCACTCTCATTGTCACAATACAAGGTGATAGATGCGACAAACTGACGCAACTCGGACAACAGACGACGCAACCATACACTCTCACACGCGCCTGAGCCAAGGGCCACGTACTCAGCCTCAGTAGTGTTGCGTGCAATGCACCCCTGCTTTCCACTGCGCCAGGACACTGCTGTGCCGCCGATCAAAAAGATCCAGCCGGTGCGACTCTTACCGTTTGGACTGCCGTCCCAGTCACTGTCGGTGTAGCCCACTGCGACGACGGACGGCTGGCGGCGGAACATGAGACCTCGCCGAGGGGTCGAGACGACATAGCGCAGCACTCGGATCGCGGCCTCGAAGTGGAGGTGACCCGGCTCCTGAGAGAACTGGGCTAGGAGGTTGACGGCGAACGCGATGTCTGGGCCGATCGTCGTCGCCAGGAACATCAGTGACCCGATGACCCGCATATACGTGGTCACATCAACTGGCTCCCCCACAACAGCTGGGTCAGGACTCTTTAGCTTCACCTGGCCATCGGGTGACATGGGTGAAGATGCACTAGGTACGAGGGGCAGGTCCTTGGCGAAGCGAGTGGACAGGGTCTGCACATAAGCAGCCTGGTGGACGTGCAGGATGCCCTGGGAACGATCATGCTCGAGCTCCATGCCCAGGAAGACTCGGGCAGACCCGAGATCCTTCATCTGGTAGGCGGCGTGCAGCACGTCCTTGACACGCTGGATGGCGGTCGTGTCTGGCGACGCAATGAGGAGATCGTCGACGTAGACCAGAACTACGGTGAAGGTCTGTCCTCGCAGGCTGACGAATAGTGTGGGGTCAGCGGTGCTGCGCTGGAGACCGCCACGGAGAAGCGTGCTACTGATCTCCTGGTTCCAGCACCGAGGCGACTGCTTCAGGCCATAGAGGGCCTTCCGCAGCCGCCAAACTCTCCCTGTGCCGTCGTCGAAGCCTGGGAGCTGCACCATGTAGAGCTCCTCACCCTCCAGTGAGCCATGGAGGAATGCGTTACTCACGTCCAACTGATGCAGCTCCCACCCATGCTGGGCAACAAGGCTGAAGAGCGCCCGGCTAATGGAGAACCGACCGACTGGGGCAAAGATCTGGTCGTAATCGATCCCAGGGACCTGAGCAAACCCCTTGTACTTGTCCAAGGACCCGTCAGGCTTCCACTTGCGCCGAAAGACCCACTTGGCACCAATGGCCTTCCGACCTGGAGGGAGGTCGACGAGCTCATACACGTGGTGCTGCCGGATAGCAGCGAGCTCCTCGGCGCAGGCAGCATCCCAATGTGCGGCCTCAGGAGAGGCTCGAGCCTCACGTAGGATGGCTAGGTCCTCCGGGCGTGCTGCGGATCGGACTGAGAGGGCGTGTGCATCACGAGCTCCAGGTGGGATGCGGGCGAGTGCAGCCACAACAACATGCCGATGCTTGTGATGAAGCATGGCATAGCCCAATGCAGAGCCCGGGTGAAGGTCTGCGATGATGGCCGAAGTGGTCAGGCCGAGAGCCTTCGTGCCAAGGTCCCCACTCACGACCGTGGGAGTGGAGGAGACACGTGGAGTGACAGGGAGTCGAGGCGCTAGGGGACGCGGTGCGACGGTCTGCGCGCTCACTGTCGGCCGCGGTCAGAGGCTGCCGCCTGGGCCGCGTGTGTAACGCGGTCGGGCAGGAGATGACACTGAGTCCGACGGCCCAACGGAAGCGGACGGGGCTACTGGCCCGGGGGAGCCAGCGGTTGCGACTGGGGCTGCCGGCGCGGAGGGGCCAGCGGACGCGACTGGGGCTGTCGCCCCGGAGGGGCCATCGGAATCGACTGGGGCTACCGGCCCGGAGGGGCCAGCGGACGCGACTGGGGCAGCTGGCCCGGAGGGGCCAGCGGACGCGACTGGGGTTGTCGGCCCAGAGACCATCGGAATCGACAGGGGCTGCCGGCCTAGAGGGGCCAGCGGGCTCGACTGGGAAGCTGGTCCGGAGGGGCCAGCGAATGTGACAAGAGCTACAGGCATAGAGGGGCCGGTGGACGCGACTGGGGCTGTCGGCCCGGAGGGGCCATCGGAAGCGACTGGGGCTGCCGGCCCGGAGGGGCCAGCGGATGCGACTGGGGCAGCTGGTCTAGAGGGTCCAGCGGACATGACTGGGGCAGCTGGTCCGGAGGGGCCAGCGGACACGACGGGGGAAGTTGGCTCGGAGGGGCCAGCGGACGCAGCTGGGGCTGTTGGCCCGGGGGGGCCAGAGGACGCGACAGGGGCTGGCGGCTCAGAGGGACAGAGTGAGGTGGCACCCGGAAGCGAGAGGACGGGGGACGGACTCACCACTCCCCCACGCGACGGGAGGGACACGGACGAGCCGGAGCGGATGAGGTCGCGGGGAAACAGGTCCTCGAAGAAGAGGGGATCGCGGGAGTCGACGATGTAGTGTCGGGATGGGCCCCACAAGCGCCAGGCTTTCGACTAATGAGACACACCGAGGAAGGTGCAGGGGTGTCCGCGGGGGGCGAGCTTGCCGCCCGGCTGTGGGGCAGGCAGCCACACAACAGCCACGCAACCCCAGACGCGAGCCGGGTAGAGGTCAGCGCGCCGACCGCACCAGTGCTAGTATGGCGTGGACTAGCGGGGAAGGGGACCGTGGGGAATCCGGTTCCAGACCCAGGTCATGTAGGCCATGGCTTCAAAATAGAAGCCACCGGAGAGACCGGATTCGACCCGCATGGTGCGGACAGCGTCGGCCATGGTACGGTTCCACCATTCGGAGACGCCGTTCTGGGCGGGTGTGTAGGGCGCAGACGTCTCATGGTGGATCCCGCGGTAGGCGAGAAAAGTCCTGGCCTCACCCATGTACTCTCAACCGCGATCCGAGCGAAAGCGGCGGAGAGAGCGGCCACACTCGTGCTCCACGAGGACAAGCCAGTCCTGAATGACTCGGGCGACATCGCTTTTCTGCCGGAGGCAGAAGACCCAGCAGTAGCGAGAGTAGTCGTCCGTAAGGGTGAGGACATAGCGGCCATGCTCACCGACAGACTCGGTGGGGAGAGGGCCCATGACGTCCGAGTGGACAAGGTCGAGAGGGGCGGACGCGCGGTGGAAGACAAGGGGTACATGGACCGGTGCATCTTCCCCTGAGCGTAGTCAATGCACTCAGTGGGGCACGGGAGAGGGAAAGTCTCCGGGTCAAGGCCATTGGCCGACTGGGTGCGGAGCATGCTCTCTACAGCGGCAAAGTGGACGTGGCAAAGGCGGCGGTGCAAGAGGCGGGTGTGCAAAGGAGAAAGCGTACTGGTGACGAACACATGGGCTGTGGCGGCCGACGAGGAGGAGACGGGAGGAGAAGAGGAGAGGCGAGGAACATGCAACAGGTTGCCACGGGCGGTGGCATACAGTACGACAAGACCAGAAGGACGCAACGACACAGTGCCGACACCACGTGAGTGTGCAACGTCCATGCTCATGCAATCAAGGGCAGTCACGGACAGGAGGCTGAGCCAGAGACCAGGGACGAAGAGGACATCAGTCAGAAAGACGTCAGGTGCAGGACCACGGAAACGAACGACGCCGACACCATGGACAGACAACATTTGTCCGGAACCCGTGCGGACACCAGAGACATCGCCTACAGGACCGAGCATACTGAAGGCCTCACAAGAGGCCGTCATGTGATGCATGGCCCCGACGTTGATGATCCAGGTGTCAGGAGGGTCCTGGAGAGGGGTCGCCAGATCGCTAACGGTCACATGGCAGCAAGCAGGGACGCGGATGCGGTGGAAGGAGGCGCGAAACGAGACTGCCAATCGTCAAGCCAAGCAATGTCGTCAAGGAGGGGGGTGGAGGAGACCACGGGAGACGACAAGACAGACGAAGAAATGGGACACGACCGCACCTTCGTCTCAGTCATGCAGGGCTGGGCAGGAGGGCAGGAGGTGGCGCAACTCGCACTTCCCTCGGGAGGAGGGCGAGGCAGGCCAAGCTGGAACGCGATGAACTACTCCAGCTGACGCTCACGGGAGGACGGCCCGGGAGTGTAGACGGAGTGCGGAGTGACGGCGCCGGAGCTCGGGTAGTAGGAGGACTGAGCCGGCGAAGGAAGCAGAGGCGCCGACGGTTATGGGAAGTACTGCTGCGGGTAATACTGCTACGGCGCGGGTGTCTGCGGGACAAGCGGAGCTGTCAGAGTGGTAGAGCTGCTGGACGAGGCCGGCGTGTCAGGGCCAGCAGCAGCGACGGCGGCAGAGGCGAGACAACGCTCCCGCTGGCAACGCATGGTGGCGATGACGCGCGCCTTGTCCGTCAGGAGAGGGCACGTGTACCACTCGTGCCCGGGCTGGCCACAGTTGTGGCAGACCGAACCACCACCGCTAGACCCGGTCGACGACTGCTGCCGCTGCTGTTGTGGTGGACCCTTGCCTTTCTTCTTCTGGCTTTTCTTCTTCTTCCCCGAAGGCGATGAGGTAGCTGCGGTGGGGGAGGCGACGGCCACGGAGGCAACCGCAAGGGAGGCGACGGCTGGTGATGCAAGAGCCTCCGTGCGATGGAGCTCGGACTCCTGGCGAGCTTCCTCAATGCGGAGGAAGAGCTCGTATGCCCAGGGCATAAGGGTGCCCTGGA
Organism: Penium margaritaceum; assembly: GCA_023375785.1. Taxonomy (NCBI): domain Eukaryota; kingdom Viridiplantae; phylum Streptophyta; class Zygnematophyceae; order Desmidiales; family Peniaceae; genus Penium; species Penium margaritaceum. Next base: position 130,308 of record SZWC01006784.1, on the reverse strand, counting down.
CCGCCATCGTGGAGAGGACGTCCTGGGGGTAGTGCACGAAGACGTCCGCGTACGCGCTGGTGGCGCCGCGCTTGATGGTAAGGAGCGCAGACAGAGGAGGTGGAGCAGATTTGCCGAGACGACGAAGGATGTCCTCCGCCCGCTGCCAGTAGGCACTGACTGTCTCGGTCTCCCCCATGTGCAGGGAGTTAAACTCCCGGAGCAGACGGCTGATCTCAGCGTTGCTGGACAGGCGGTGGGGCCTGGTGAGGACGTGCCATGCGGCTGCATGGTCTAGGATGTCGCCAGAGGTGAAGTCACCAAGGAAAGGCTCTAGGGCTAGGCGGGAAGCTGGAGGGGCGACTGGGACGAGGGCACGGACGGCGCGACCAGCGTCATACAACTGGTCAGCCTGGGTGGAGTCGTAAGGGAGGGTGTAGTATGCCCACAGGCCCTCACCTTGCGCCCAGATCTGGAAGCTGAGCTCCTAGCTCCGGAACTGCTCGCCGGCCTGAAGCGGCAGCGGCGGTGTCTCAAAGTCCTTCTGCCTACGGCCGGCGCCCAGAGTGGGGCCAAGGACGGAGGACACTGTCTGCCGCTGGCCCTGAGTCTGCTGCTATGCCAGGTAGTATGTGGCAGTAGACACAGCTGGGCTGACGTGCCCTGGAGGGACGAATGGCGGCGGCGCACTGGTGGCAGTCTTGGAGGCTACTGCCTGCAGCGCTGCCAGCTTCTGCGTCAAGGCGGCGAGCTGTTGCTGAAGAGCGACGAGGGGATCAGGGTAGCCGCCAATGACACCAGTGGGCTGGTGCTACTGCTGCTGCTGCTGTTGTTGCTGTTGATGCTGCTGCTACTGATGCTACTGCTGTAGCTGCTGCAGCTGCTGCTACTACTGCTACAGCTGTTGTTGCTACTGCTGTTGCTGCTGCTGCTGCTGCTGCGATGGCGGCAACGTCGGCTGCTGCTGCTGCTGCAGTCGTTGCAGAAAAAGGGGGGTAGGGGTCCCCCCAATAGTGGATGACCCCTCCTCGCCTGGGCTACCAGCCATGGTTTGATGTCCCTTGTGTTTCTTTTTTGTTTTTCTTTGTGTTACTGATGTCAGCAGTGGCTTGGAGCAGTGGGGATTCTACCCACCCCTTTGGTCTTCCCCCTTTCCTTTCTTCGCCTTTTTTTTGTTGATGATGTCAGCAGTGACATCAGCAGAGGGGTGCTGACGTCAGTAGCGGCGGTTGTTGGGGCTGCCGCTGCTGTTGCTGCTGCTGATGCTGCTGCAGCCGCTGTTGCTGCAGCCGCTGTTGCTGCTGCTGTTGCTGCTGCTGTTGCTACTGCTCCTGTTTGCTGCTGCTGCTGCTGCTGCTGCTGCTGTTGCTGCTGCTGCTGCTGTTGCTGCTGCTGCTACTACTGTAGCTGCTAATGCTGCTGCTGCTGCTGCTGCTGCTGTTGCTGCTGCTGCTGCTGTTGCTGCTGCTGCTACTACTGTAGCTGCTAATGCTGCTGCTGCTACTGCAATTGCAGTTGCAGCTGCTGTTGCTATGAGCTGCTGCGGCTGCTGTGGCTGCTGTAGTTTGCTGCTTCTGCTGCGCGCTGATGTAGCTACTGCGTACTGTAGCTGCTGCTCGCTGCTGCTATGGGCTGCTACAGGGAGTTGCGAGGGTGGGGGATCTTTTTGTGTTTCGTTTTTTTTTTCTCGTTTTTCCTGTCACAGCGGGCAGCAACCCGCTGTCTACTGCGAGCAGCGGGCTGCTACTCGCTTGGCAGCAATGAGCTGTTGCTCGCTGGCAGCAGCGGGCTGCTACTCGCTGCAAGCAGCAAGCAGTAGCAGCCGCGGCTGGCAGCCGCTGCTCGCTGCTGCTGCTGTTACAGTTGGCTACTACTACAGCTCGATGCTGCTGCTGCACGCTGCTACAACTGCTGTGTGCTGCGGCTGCTGCTTGCTGCCGCTGCGGGCTGCTGCTACGGGCTGCTGCTGCACGCTGCTGTTGCTGCTGCTGCTGCGAGCTGCTGCTGCTGCTGGCTGGTGCGAGCTGCTGCTTCTGCCTATTGCTGCTGCTGCACGCAACTGCTGCTCGCTGCTGTTGCGGCTGCTCGCTGCCATTGCTTGCGGCTGCCGCTAGTGCCAGTCACTGATTTGGGTGACGTTGCAGCTTGCGTCGTCGCCCGCAGATGTCAGACGCCGCCTGCCGCTCACCTCCTCGCGTCACGCGTGGGGGTCAGTGCTGCCGAAAACTTTCGGCAGCATTTCCCTTGGCCCAGTGGCCGTGGGAAAAAATCTGACGCCGCCACCAGGCGGGTCAATACTGCCGAAAAAAATCCGGCAGCATTTCCCCTGCACTGGCGCGTATGGGGGTCCGCCGGCGTTGTCTGGCACCTGTTCGCCAGTCTTCTGCTGCTGCTGCTACGCTCTGGCTCTGATACCAAGCTGGAAAACCTAGGCAGCAGGTTGGGGCAGCAGCGTTGTTGATGCAGCGTGCGGACTTCCACGCTCGTTGCTTAAGTCAGCTGCCCCCTCAGTCTGCTGCTCTAGAGTCTAAGTCTGGAAGCTCTGGGTTTGTTACTCAGAAACGCGCGCGCCAGAGTTAGCGCCAGAAAGCAGCTGAAAACTGAAAGTAACTNAAAAAATCCGGCAGCATTTCCCCTGCACTGGCGCGTATGGGGGTCCGCCGGCGTTGTCTGGCACCTGTTCGCCAGTCTTCTGCTGCTGCTGCTACGCTCTGGCTCTGATACCAAGCTGGAAAACCTAGGCAGCAGGTTGGGGCAGCAGCGTTGTTGATGCAGCGTGCGGGCTTCCACGCTCGTTGCTTAAGTCAGCTGCCCCCTCAGTCTGCTGCTCTAGAGTCTTCCATGCTCGTTGCTTAAGTCAGCTGCCCCCTCAGTCTGCTGCTCTAGAGTCTAAGTCTGGAAGCTCTGGGTTTGTTACTCAGAAATGCGCGCGCCAGAGTTCGCGCCAGAAAGCAGCTGAAAACTGAAAGTAACTAGTTACGAATGAAGAATGAGCAACAATGGGAGACCCCTCCAAGTTCTAGGCCCCCCCCACTAGTGTAAAAGTTCTTACTCAGCTAACCAGCCAATCAGAAAATAGTGCTACACCTATTTTCTGGCAGGCAAGGTTTTCTCGGTGAGCCCTGCCAGACGCCCGACAACCCAAAACCCGGGCGTCGTCCGTTTTGCCTGAAAATTGGACCATACCATAATACCGACGCTGCGAACGTAGTCGTGCGGTCAGAAACAGCTAGAAAAATAGTAGCAAGGAGTTATGGCTGCCCGAACCCAGGCAGTGCCTACGATGGTCCATGATGCTGAACAGGGCCATGCAACATGCAACAAGGACCCTAGGCAGAGCATGACGATGCAGACGCGATGGGACGCGCTGAGCGCATGTAGACAGCAACTGCGGTGACAGTGACCGCCGGCAGCACGACTGACGAGGAGGCCTGCCGATGGAGGTGAGCACATCGCCGGAGAGAGGAGGCTCCAACGAACTGCGAGTAGACCTCAGCATGCGTCGGCTCCACCGGACGACACTCCATCAGCGTCCAGTCTCGCCGTCAGTCATCTGCACGCCGATGTACACAAGCCGGGAGGACACAATAGAGCACAATGAGAGATGCGCAAAAAACCAACAAATTACGGCCTAGTTGCACCCTAGTTGTGCCCTGGTTGCGCCCAGGTTGTGCCCGAGTTGTGCCCTAGTTGCACCCTAGTTGCGCCCTAGTTGTATCCTAGTTGTGTCCTAGTTGCACAGTAGTTGCGCCCTAGTTGCGTCTAAGTTGCGCCCTAGTTCTGGCCTAGTTATGTCCAAGTTGCGCACTAGTTGTTTCCTAGATGCGCTCTACTTGCGTCCTAGATATACCCAGGTTGTGTCCTAGTTGCGTCCAAGTTGTGTCCTTGTTGTGCCCTAGTTGCGCCCTTGTTGTGCCCTAATTGTGCCCTACTTCTGCTCTAGTTGTGTCCTTCCTACACCCTTGTTACACCCAAAGTTTTGCCCTAGTTGTGCCCTACTTTCATCCTAGTTGCACCTTAGTTGCATCCTAGTTGCGTCTTTGTTTGGGCACCAGATGTGGCCTAGGTGCGCCTCAGTTGCACCCTTGTTGCACCCTAGTTGCGACCTAATTGCGCTTTAGCTTCACCCTAGTTTTGCCCTAGTTGTGCCCTAGTTGCGCCCAAGTTAGGCCATACTTGTGCCCTAGTTGTCTACTAGTTTTGCCCTAGTTGCGCCCTGGTTGTGCCCTAGTGACGTCCTACTTGCGTCCTAGTTGCGCTCTAGTCGTGGCCTAGTTTCATCCTAGTTGTGCGCTAGTTGCGTCTTAGTTGTGCCCTAGTTGCGCCCTTGTTGCGCCCTTGTTGCACCCTATTTACGCCCTAGTTGCCTCCTAGTTGCATCCTAGTTACGCCCTAGATGAGCCCTAGTTGCACCCTTTGTTGTACCCTAGTGGTGTCTTTGTTACACCCTAGTATTACCTAGTTACGCCTGTTTGCACCCTAGTTGTAACCTAGTTGCACCCTAGTTGCCCCCTAGTTACGTCATACTTGCGTCCTAGTTGCTTCATATTTGTGTACTAGTTGCACCCTAGCTGCTCCCTAGTTGTGTCATAGCTGCACCCTAGTTGCGTCCATGTTGCGTCTTAGTTGGGTCTTAGTTTTGGCGTAGTTGTTGCCTAGTTGCACCTTACTTGCACCTTACTTTCGCCTTAGTTGTTTCCTAGCTGCGCCCTAGTTGCGCCTTAGTTGCGCCCTTGATGCGCTTTAATTGGACCCCAGTTTGCCCTCGTTGCGTACAAGTTTTTTCCTAGTTGCTCCATAGTTGTGTCATAGTTGCACACTAGTTCTGCCCTAGTTGCATCCTAACTGCTTCCTAGTTGCGACCTAGTTGCATCCTAGTTGCGCCCTAGTTGCGCGATGGTTATGCCCCAGGTGCACCCTAGATGCGCCCTAATTGCGCACCAATTGCGCCCTAGTTGCGCGATGGTTATGCCCCAGGTGCACCCTAGATGCGCCCTAATTGCGCCCCAATTGCGCCCTAGTTGCGCGATGGTTATGCCCCAGGTGCACCCTAGATGCGCCCTAATTGCGCCCCAATTGCGCCCTAGTTGCGCGATGGTTATGCCCCAGGTGCACCCTAGATGCGCCCTAATTGCGCCCCAATTGCGCCCTAGTTGCGCGATGGTTATGCCCCAGGTGCACCCTAGATGCGCCCTAATTGCGCCCCAATTGCGCCCTAGTTGCGCGATGGTTATGCCCCAGGTGCACCCTAGATGCGCCCTAATTGCGCCCCAATTGCGCCCTAGTTGCGCGATGGTTATGCCCCAGGTGCACCCTAGATGCGCCCTAATTGCGCCCCAATTGCGCCCTAGTTGCGCGATGGTTATGCCCCAGGTGCACCCTAGATGCGCCCTAATTGCGCCCCAATTGCGCCCTAGTTGCGCGATGGTTATGCCCCAGGTGCACCCTAGATGCGCCCTAATTGCGCCCCAATTGCGCCCTAGTTGCGCGATGGTTATGCCCCAGGTGCACCCTAGATGCGCCCTAATTGCGCCCCAATTGCGCCCTAGTTGCGCGATGGTTATGCCCCAGGTGCACCCTAGATGCGCCCTAATTGCGCCCCAATTGCGCCCTAGTTGCGCGATGGTTATGCCCCAGGTGCACCCTAGATGCGCCCTAATTGCGCCCCAATTGCGCCCTAGTTGCGCGATGGTTATGCCCCAGGTGCACCCTAGATGCGCCCTAATTGCGCCCCAATTGCGCCCTAGTTGCGCGATGGTTATGCCCCAGGTGCACCCTAGATGCGCCCTAATTGCGCCCCAATTGCGCCCTAGTTGCGCGATGGTTATGCCCCAGGTGCACCCTAGATGCGCCCTAATTGCGCCCCAATTGCGCCCTAGTTGCGCGATGGTTATGCCCCAGGTGCACCCTAGATGCGCCCTAATTGCGCCCCAATTGCGCCCTAGTTGCACCCTAGTTGCGCCGTAGTTGCATCCCAGCTGCAACGGGAGAAGCTCACAGCAGAAATGCCGGCACTTGGCAGGTGACGCACACGACATTTTCAATTTGTCATAACACTAGCCCACCGAGAAATCACAAGCTACCGCAGAAAATCTGCAGAGCACCCCCAGTCGAGCAGCAGCGACTCCGTTGCAACTGCCTATCAGGAGCTAGTGGGTGGAGCCATCACCTATTGGTGATCCAGCGTCAGTTGCGACCGCGTCAGTGCTCCACATTTGCATCTACACGACCTAGCAGTCACAACAAGTAGTACAAACAGACTAGGACGGCTCACATTAGAACATCGAGAAATACAAAGGAACAAATCAAGTTTCTCAAGCACAGCAACTCGCACACACATTGCTCAAAGAATCCTTTTAAATGGCTTTAACGTCATGAATTCCCCAGAATCCGAGTACATGGCACATTCCTGATGCCAGCCAGATGACAGGTCTAGAGTCAAGTCCACACCCAGTCATTAGTCCAGTATTTTCTGTTTGCAACCGACAAGCAAGTTGACACTCTCCTCCCTTGCCAAAATTCTACCTCAAGCACAAGTGTGCTTGTGTGTGATTTCTGCAAAACTGTTAGAGGACCACAAAAGCATGCTAGCAATGAGAGTGAGCGATGGAGTTGAGTGCAAACCTTTCATCTCACTGATGACAAATGCCGTGGTTGTGGTATGACGTCCAGATGCTCCAGTGTTCCTATCCCTGATTCTGCAGATGTACTTACCACCTATTTACAACAGCTGCCTCACAAAGCACGCATGCACGTTCTACGAGCATGGGTTGGCTTCGCATGGAGCCCTATCAGCATTGTCATCAGGATAGCTTCTCATGAAGCCCTTCTGTGATGGCTTGGCTGTGAGCCAAGCCACTAGGCACTGGAACAGAAGGTCGGGCGAGATCGACCACATGCGGCAGCCTGGTTGGTGAGCGTGAAGGCGTCTCCGAGGACAGCGCCGCCCGGCACGTTGCGGAACCTGCTCAGAGCCCAACAATGACAACGCCGAACCGCATCACATGTTAAAAAAGCCAGACTGCATCGCATGCCACAACCAGTTCTCACTGCAAAAAAACTGCATGGAAGGGAAAGTAGGGTGTAGAGTTGGCGAGAGGGAGAGGGATCATCACACACACACA
>SZWC01006784.1:70339-81794 GCA_023375785.1 Penium margaritaceum | reverse complement strand
AAACTCTTGGCTTCTCGGCTGTTGCCCCGGCTGCATTAGTAAATCGAGATGAAACGATGGACGGACGGCTTTGAGGTAGAGTTGCTTGATAGGACTGTGTTGTGGTGAACGCCATGGCGCAAGTGTCGTGGCCTGGTCGGGTGCTTCTGCTTCTGCTGTTGCTGTTCGCGCGTGGACCCATGCTGCTCGTAGCTTCAGCTGCAGGGAGCGGCTCTCGTGCGGCAGGAGCGGCTCTCGTCACCGCGACTCTCTCGTGCGACAGTTGACCCCAAGCTGCAAGCCTCTAAAGGCGCAGCGGCGCACTGCCGACGTGGGCATTGGCTGCGTAGGCCGCGCCAACGAATCGCTTGGAGAACAGAACACATGTCAAAGTCGATCCGACTATCTGCCTTTTTTTGTTGGTCGCTGGTCTTTGCCACAAATGAAATCCTCCTAATACCCAGGAAAAGACTTCTTGGCCGTTCATACCCTCCCCCGATAAGTAGATCTTCCACCACATGCGACATTTTTTTAAATAATCATAATAATTAATTTAAAATGAAATGTCCTTGGATCAAGGGAAGTCCCACGCGCTCTTGAGCATGTGATAGCAATGACAATATTCATTGGAGGGGTTTGAATGGAGATGAAATAGTTCAAAAATCCATGAAAACATTTTTTTCCTTCTCATCCTCCTAGAACCAGAAACAAACTGAACCATACGTCAATCACTTTCCATGCTCGATCGCGACATGCCTCGTCGAATGAGCAAAAGCAATGCTATGTGCATGCAACCGATGGACCGTTAGCGACCTTTTCCCGGAAGATCGTTGATTAGCCAAGTACCATGATGGCAAGGGGCCAACAGTCCGGCTAATAGCTCAAAGGAGAGAAATAGCGCATCCAGCCTCATTTTAAGGCCTTCATTTAAAGCATCAGACAACAATCAATCCCATCCCCTGATTTACACAAGGATTTGGGGTTTCATTTTTGTGCGCACACCATTGGGCACCGTCAGAGCAGGGCTTAGCAAGATCCCTTTCAGCATATGGGGAGTCTCAAACTCCCCACAAACCTTATACTAACCTCCTCAACTACCACAAACACCACCACGTAGGGGTTTGTCATGATTATGGATGAGGCCTCATGCCATGCTTATCTATGCCTAACGGTAGCAGCATCAGATGGGCATTTGGTTTTTTTTTTTTTGGCTCGACGGTGGGGGGTGGCTTATCTTGTTCTGGGAGCTGGGTACATGTGACTTGCTCCCTTTGAATAACCGTTAATCATGGTTGTGTGGTGGCTTTCTTGGCCGATTGATGTTTTATCAAACATCAATCGGTCAAGATCAAAGGCCTCCGGTGCATAGAAAGGGATTTCGCTCGGCTCCACTTCCGTGAGGCCCACCCCGATTAAGCAAATTCATGAAACCAGAAACCGATATAGTAACTAGGGATTTTTTATGTTGGTCAATCAGTTCCCGAGGGTTTCCACAAGATGAACTCAGAGCTGCATAAGCTCATGCTAATCATAGGAGGTGTGTTCAACATAACATGGGAATCCATCATGGTAGTGAAGCTGTTAAGTTGGGGTGTACATTGTTGCTTTGAGAGACAGCTTCCTAGCACTGCTGTCACTGGCGTGGAAGTACAAGCAAGCTAGCTAACCCACTAACACACACAGGTGGAAGTGAGAACAGCAAGGGGTTGGCTAGGGACACAAACACGTGTCAGAAGTTGCAAATGTTGAAATATGCAGGAAGAAGTGACAACTGAGGTCTGGGCGACGTAAATAGCATCACGGACCTAATGCACACACACACGACGCACAAGGGCGTTATTTTCTAGCAGGACAAAACAGTGGCAAAAACACACTTTTGGCCATAATTCCCTGCAGACACGTCACAACGACGAGCCGTTTGAACCAGAACGGCCGCACCGACGAGATCTACGTCCTGATAGGCTGCACTCCTACGTGCTGTGACATAGCACGAATCTAGAAAATACAGAAGTCTTCTGGGCGCCCGTCGTCGCCGGCCGCCAGCCTTCTGCCACCGTCGCCAGTCTCAGGGATCTGCACGTGAATGGACATGAGCCGAGGGGTCACCGTAAGCTGTGTACGACACACCCAACAACACTCCCCCATGACCAGAGGGCGAAACATGTCCATGCACATGCAGACACAAACGCTGTACAGAGCAAGATACACACAGCCGCTGCAGGCAGCAGGCACAGCACATGCAAGGTGGCACATGAGGAATCAACCTGCAACAGGGATGGGGCAAAGTCCAACGGAACGAGTGGCCGCATGAAACTTCGAACGACCCAGAGCCTTGGTCAAGAGATCCGTGCACTGCCTGTCAGTGCTCACGTGAATGACTCGGACCTCACCACGATCAACCAGATCCCACACAAAGTGGTGCTTGACATTGATGTGCTTTGTGGGTGCATGGAAGACACCTGAGTTCTTGGCGATGGCCTCCGCGCTCATGTTGTCACACTGGAGGACCACGGGGGGAATGGACTGACGCAGTTCGTGCAAGAGACGGACGAGCCAGACACATTCCGCTGCATCGGCGCTTAGGGCAACATACATTGCCTGAGCGGTGTTGCGTACGATGCGGCCCTGCTTCCCACTTCGCCAGGACACTGCAGTGCCTCCAATGAGAAAGATGTAGCCGGTGCGACTCTTGTCGTCTGGACTCCAAGCCAAGTCACTGTCTGTGTACCCATCAAGCACAACTGACACCTGCTCGCGAAAGCACAGACCGAAGCGCGCGGTGGACAGGATGTAGTGCACACACCGGACTGCGGCCTCCAGTGTTTGCTGGCGCGGAGCCTGTGAGAACTGGGCAAGCAGGTTGACAGTGAAGGCAATGTCAGGCCGCGTTGTGGTGGCCAAGTACATGAGCGAGCCGATGACTCGCAGGTACAGGGTCACATCAATTGGCTCCCCCAGGTCAGGTGGGTCATCCACCTTCAGGGCGGCCTGCCCCTCAGGGGTCATGGGCGTGGATGCCGTGCGAACTGCTGCAAGGAGGTCGGCAAAGCGCTCCCCCACAGCCTCTGCGTAGCGTCCCTAATGGACACGGAGTGTGCGGCGGACACGGTCACGCACGATCTCCATCCCCAAAAAGAAAGAGGCCTCACCAAGATGTTTCATCTTGTAGGCCAAGGTGAGAATGGCCTTGGCAGCGTTCACTGCTCCTAGGTCGGGCAAGGCGATCAGAAGATCGTCCATGTAGACGAGGATGGCAGCGAGCGGCGCTAGGGCCTGTGCGAGGAACAGAGATGGGTCAGCATCGCTCTGAACATACCCAGCTCGTCTCAGCGTGCTGGGTGATCTCCTGATTCCAGTAGCGAGGTGACTGTTTCAGGCCGTACAAGGCCTTCCGCAGCCGGTACACACGGCCAGTACCATCCTCGAAGCCGGGTGGCTGGACCATGTAGATCTCCTCCTCAAGGTCCCCGTTCAGGAACGCATTGTTGACATCCATCTGGTGGAGTTCCCAGTCGTGCTGTGCCACCTGGCTCAGCAGAGTGAGCGTGGTCGTCATTCGGCCAACAAGGGCAAAGGTCTCGGTGTAGTCAATGCCGGGGACCTGAGAGAACCCCTTTGCTGTCAGGCGTGCTTTGTAGCATTCCACAGTGCCGTATGGTTTTAGCTTCTTACGGAGAACCCACTTGGCCTTGATGGCCTTGCGGTTCTTCGGCAAGTCCACCAACTCAAAGACGCCATGCTCTCGGACGGCATCGAGCTCAGCATGGGAGGCAGCGCGCCACTACTCAGCGTCTGGGGCTGACAGGGCCTCTGGTAGGCTGGTGGGATCGGGAGACAGCACTGGCGCACTACGTGTAGCCAGGGCGTACGCTGCAGAGGGAGGGTCGACCGTCACCATGGACTCAGCAACGTCGCGAGCAAGGCCGCGCTCATGAGCAAGTAGTGCCATCCCAGTGACACAGCCAGGGTGAATTTCAGCAAGGCCGTGAGCACTCAGGACGAGGGCCTTCGTGCCGGGGTCACCGCTGACGACGCTTCGCGTGGGGCGAGGGCGGAGACGTCCGCCGGGTGCCCGAGTGTAGGGTTCCGACGGGGCAGGGGCAGTGGGCGCCGCTGACTCACATGCCGTTGTGGACTGCATGACAGGCGCGCCACTCGAGGCTGGTGTGGCCTCAACAATTGGGTGTGGGCCCACGGCAGACGCAGGCGCGTCCGGGACCAGAGGCAAGGACGGCTCAGATTCAGACACGGATGCGGACGTAGTGTCAGACTGAGCCTCAGACACCAAAATAGACTCGGACACAGGCTCAGACGCGGGCGAGAGCGGAGAGTCGGGGGCAAAAGACGGGGCGAGGCTGGGGGTGCCGGTGGGCACAGCCGCTGGGGACAGCCGCGGGTGTGCCGGTGACGGAGTGACCACACTGGACGGGGGCACTGTGCCAACCGTGCCAGGAGCCTCCCCCACTCTACGGGGTCCGGAACACCCAAGGGCATGAGCAACATGCAGAGCGTGGATGCGAGCAAGGTCGCGGAAGGCGAGATGCTAGAAGAAGAGAGCGTCACGGGACTCCACGATGCGGTGTCACTCAGGGTCCCAGAACCGTCATGCCTTCGACGGTGGGGTGACGCCAGCAAAGGCATAGATGCGGCCCAGCGGAGAGAGCTTGCTCCCCTGCTGCTCTGGTGTGAACCAGACGCAGGCAAGGACGCTCCAGACGCGGGCCAGGCGCAAGTCCGCCCGACGCCTGTACCACAGCTCGTAGGGCGTGTAGTGACCTGGGAGGGGGCCGTGGGGAATGCGGTTCCAGACCCAGGTCATGTACGCCATGCCCTCGAAGGCAAAGGCCTCAGGCATGGCGCGGACTGCATCCTCCATGGTGCGGTTCCAGTGCTCGGAGACACCGTTCTGCTAGGGGGTGGCGGGGGCAGAGAGGTCGTGGAAGACGCCAAGCTCGGTGAAGGAGCGGGCCATGTCACCGAGATACTCGCCGACGCGGTCCGAGCGAAAGATCTGAAGGTGGTGGGGAGATTGGCCCTCAGCCATGACCAGCCAGATGCGGACGGCAAAAGCGGCATCGCTCTTCTATCGCAGATTGTAGACCCAACGCATGCGCGTGAAGTCATCAGTCAACGTCAGGACGTAGCGACCGCGGTCCTCCTGAAACTCGACAGGGAGCGGACCCATGAGGTCGGAGTGGACAAGCTCCAAGGGCCGACGGGCCCCGGAGACAGACGCAGGATAGGTGGACCGGTGCATTTTGCCTTCAGCATAGGCCATGCAGTCGGTCGTGGGCGGCGCCTTGAAGGACGCCGCATCAAGACCGAGAGCAGGCTGAGTGCGGATCAGTCTGTCGACTGCCCCCAGGTGCACATGACAGAGGCGTCGATGCAAGAGACAGTGATGCTCGGGGGACAGAGCACCAGCCACGAAGACACGGGCAGTGGGGGGGCGGAGGAAAAGGGGGTGCACTCGCACAGGACCCGGAGATGTGATATAGATCATCGACGACCGTCCCACTGAGGACGGTCTCCTCGGTGTCACGCACAAAGATGCGAGCATCGGCAGCGGTGTGCGTTACACTCAGGCCCATCTTGGTGCAAGCACGGACATACAGCAGACTGAGTTCCAAATCAGGGACAAAGAGGACGTCGGAGATATATACGGGACCAGCGGGTCCGGTGAACTGCTCAACCCCAACACACTGTATAGGGACCTCATGGCCAACTGCACTACGAACAGAGCAAACAGTGCCAACAGGGTGCAGGACGACGAAGGCATCACGGTGACACGTCATGTGGTGGGTGGCGCCAGAATCAACGACCCAGGTGGAGTCGGTGACAAGCGTACAAGGGGCAACGTGGCACTCGGCAACAGAACAAGGCGCGGCGGCAGGACGCTTAGCGGCGGACACAACAAGGCGACCAGCGGAACACACATGAGAATTGTACAGCCAAGACACATCATCAGGTCTGTCACGCGCACATGGCTGGGCGTGGGGACCACCAGAGGCATCATCACGCAACGACACAGACAGTCCACCGGCACTGGGACCCCTCGACTCAGTCAATTCACTCGCACCTCCCTGAGATGAGCGCAGGGCGAGAAGCTGGTGTAGCTCGGCGATCGTCCTGTCGCGTTCTACGAGCGCCTGTTCGCGGGGATCCGTGGGGGAGCCTGCTGTGGCGGCGGACTCCTCTGGGACGGCTGCGGTAGTGGCGGCCGAGCGGGCGATCGCACTGGACGTCTCACGCATGCGCACCTCGTGCGCCTGCTGCAGTCCACGGGTGACCTTGGCCCAGTCCAATGGGCAGCCTGTCAGACGAGTGCAGTCGGGATAGCGGTGGTCACCTCCGCAGTTAAAGCACACGAGTCGGTGGCCCGTCGTGCTTTCGGATCCGCTGCTGCCACTGCTGCTGCTGCTATTGCCGCTGCTGCTGCTGCTGCTGCTGCGGCTGACACTACTGGTGCTCGTGCTGGTGCCACTGCTGGTCCCGCCGCTGGAACCACCACCAAACGATTTGCGGCCCTTCCTTCCCTGAGTTGGGGCTGCTGTAGCTGTAGGCAGAGGGGAAGGGGATGCGGCGACAACTACAACGGAAGCGGTGCTGCGGCGAGCGCAGTTCGCGGCGTCCATGCCGGCGACCTCTAGGAAGTGGATGGTGGCCCAGCGCAGTAGGGACCCGTCACTCGCCATGTCGCGAAGTAGGGTCTGGTCGAAGTTGCTGAAGACGCGCGCGTAGTCAGGGTGAATGCCGTAGAGGATGATCTGGAGTGCGGAGTATTGCGCAGGGGTATCGTCTCCCATCTCCTCGTACATCGGTCGACGCCTCTAGTCAGCTGCAGACTCCTGAGCGGTCTGGCAGAGGGAGTTGAAGTCGGCGAGGCGATGGTGGCGCCCTCAAAAGAGTGACAACCAGGGCCCACGCCTCGCGAGGATTAGCTCTTGAGCCAGTCAGCAGATCGCCAAGGAACCGACTGAAGTCCCTGGTGAAGTCTGGGTGGCCTTCATCAGACCGGAGGCAGCGCGGACCGCCATCTGCGTCTGGGCGGGGTCAGTCGCCTGGTAGGGGGTGAGGTAGTAGGCGAGGACTCCCTCACTCATTGCCCACATATGAAAGCGTGGCTCCCAAGATTTCTAGTCGTTCCCAGCTCGGAAGATGGGATGGTCCGACTCAAACCACTTGGGTGGCTTTACCGTCGGTAGAGCGACAGCTGGAGTTGTCGCGGGACCCGGCATAGAGGAGGAAACCCCCTTTCCCAGGCGGGCCCGCAGAGCCAGCTCCTCAAAGCTCAGAGGGCGGCGAGACGAGCTCAGGCCGGCGTTGGCGCTGGAGCTTGTGCCCTGGAGGGCGGCACTGGCCTCACATGCTCTACGGCGTGCCTCCAGACGGATGAGGTGTGCTCACAGTAGCTCCTCCTCATCCTCCTCGCCAGAGTCAGAGAGGGTCTCTACAACCTCATCTGCATTGCTGCCGGGGGCGAGGTGATCCCCGCTCGGGTCTGCAGACGGGTGCTGTTGCTGATGCTGGGCCTGCTGCTGCTGGGGCACTAGGCCTCTGATCAGATCCTGTAGCTCAGGGACCTGCTTCGTCAGAGTATTACGACTCTCCGCCTGTAGGTCAGCCAACGCGCGCACTTGGCGCGCCAATGTCGTCGGGCTCGGCGGCCGCTGCTGCTGTTGCTGTTGTAGCGGCTGCTGCTGCTGCTGCTGCAGAGGCTGCTATTGATGCTGCTGCTGCGGCTGCTGCCATTGTGGTGATGATGGCGGTGCCCGGCATTGGCCGCTGACGAGCTGCCCTCGGCAACTCCATCGGTGGTAGCGCTGGCGGGGGTTTGCTTTGGCATGATGACTGGTTGCTCCCTCCTCTTTTTTTGTGTTATTTCCGCGGCACACTGCCGCGGAACGCCTCCGCGGAACGTCTCCGCGGAACTCCTCCGCGGAACGCCTCCGCGGAATTCCTCCGCGGAACGTCTTCCCCTCCACGATACGCCTCACCGCGGAAGTTGACCGCAGATTAGCGCAGGTTATTTCGGATTGAGCGCGGTGAGCGCGGTTGCGTTTGGCGCGAAGCCCAGCGGGGTGACCCGAGTTGCCACCGCGGTTGCGCTGGTGCGGAACGCGTCAGAGTGCCTCAAGCTGTCGAGGCACACCGTCAGTGCGTTCCGCGACCACGGCACGGTTGCCGCGGCTGGCGACAGGTGGTTCGCCGCGGAACGGGCGCGGACTTGCGGTCGCCCCAGCACAGTGGGGCACCGTCGTGGCTGTTCCAGGACCGCTGCGGAGCGGCTGCGGTGGAACGCCGCGGATCGATGCAACGCCGCGGAGCTGCCGCGATACCGTCACCGCGGAGTGACGGTGTCAGAACAAGGCGTGCGGCGGCGGTAGGTCCGCGGCACCGTCGGCGGGTTCCGATGCGGCCGCGCAGCTGCCGCGTCCGCTGCGGAGGCCTAGTCACCGCGGAACACCGCGGAGTTTCCGCGGAACGGCTGCTGCTGTCACGGAACGACCGCGGATCTGCCGCAGATATGTTAAAAAAATGTGGGAACGGTGATGGGTCCTCCCAGGACCTCTCGCGGAGACAGAGGGCGATGCTGCTGCTGCTACTCAAGGCAACGGTTGCGGTCGCTCACTGCCACTGCGGCCGCTGCATCTCTGCTACGCAGCTGTGCGAGCACTGGCTCGCTGCTCTGATACCATGAGAGACAGCTTCCTAGCACTGCTGTCACTTGCGTGGCAGTACAAGCCAGCCAGCTAACTCACTAACACACACAGGTGGAGGTGAGAACAGCAAGGGGTTGGCTAGGGACACAAACACAAGTGTCAGAAGCTGCAAATGTTGAAACATGCAGGAAGAAGTGACAACTGAGGTCTGGGCAACCTGAATAGTGTCACGGACCTACTGCACACACGACGCACAAGGGCGTTATTTTCTAGCAGGACAAAACAGTGGCAAAAACACACTTTTGGCCATAATTCCCTGCAGACACATCAGAATGACGAGCCGTTTGAACTTGAACGGCCGCACCGACGAGATCTATGTTCTGATAGGTTGCACTCCTATAAGTTGTGACACAGCACGAATCTAGAATATACTAAAGTCTTCTGGGCGCCCGTCGTCGCGGGCCGCCAGCCTTCTGCCACCGTCGCCAGTCTCAGGGATCTGCACGTGAATGGACATGAGCCGAGGGGTCACCGTAAGCTGTGTACGACACACACAACAATATGCTTATGTCACATTTGGCTAGAATTATGTATGTATCGTATGTACATCAAAATACTCGACAGCATCCTTTGTGGTAGAGCAATAGCTTAACCCTTCTATCACAAATTACATGTGTTTTTTGGTGCAATTACCTATGAGGCTACATATCAGACCTCCTCCAGCCCCAGTGACTCGATTGGCTAAATTCTTGAGCATTACCTACTCTACACTAAACACCAAACCAACTGACAATAAGAACTGCCCGCCTTCACACTAAAACACTGACACAACTCACAAATGTAGGGGTTTCCATGTGCTCGCTGCTGTCATGCGACATCACAGATAGAGGCATCTTGATCTTCATAGTGATGCTGATAACACCAAGTTGGGACTACCCCCATAAGACCTCCTCCCCCTCATGCTGTCACTTTTTCCTTAGACTCCATTTCTCTTTTCCCCAAGCATCTTGTGGAGCACAGTGTCTACTGGCGTCAAGGTCCCCTGAGCTGGCAATGGTCAATGAATACATAACACGGTACGACTTCACAAGAAAGCTCCCTTGCGTCAATCAATTGTCTCAGGACGCAAATATGTTGCATCCAGTTGTAAGGGCCTCAAACTGTACAAAGTTCTACTTCGACGAACCGAAGCAAGAAAGCCATGCTCCAATTCTGTTTCTGGGAACAACAGATGTCCCAGACTCTTTCCTGAACCTCTTCATAGGAAGCTTCCGCCTTGGGACTGGAAGAGGCGCATCACCCGTTCGTAATAGTCGGCAACCTTGGGCTTGTGTTCCTTGTACCAAGACACCTTCCATGGGTTGCGCACCATGTCCATCACCAATGCCAGCGCCTGCAAAGCACAACAGCGATCGATCGATGGAGAGGGTACAACAAATCAGTTGGTAGGCAGAGTGCAACCATCTTGCGGCTTCGCAAGATGGTGTGCAAGGTGATGTGCGAGCGTGCAGACCACTTTGCAAGCTGCAAATCAGGTCACGACCTTCAGACAGCCTCGGCCTGATCAAGGGGAAGCGCTGGAGCCTTCGGGCTTGATACCACCCAACACACCTGCGGCTCCTCCTGGAAGAAATTGGGGTCCACCGAGGTGAAAATCTTCTCCACCTCCTCAGCGAAATTCACCGACGCGCCCTGGCCCTGCGTGCCACCCTGCTGTGACATACCGCGCACAACTCCCTCCTGAGCAGCAGCCTCCACCGGCTTGTTGCCCTCTGTCTCCAAGGCTGCCCGTCGCGCTTGCACCAGCTGCTTCATCGCAGCAAACACGGCCTGGCATGACCACAACAGGAAGGCAGCGGAGCAGACAATGAAGCACATGAAGATGGTTCACATGGCCGCTGACACGTACATCATGTGCGTGCCTCCATACAGGGCTCTCTGAAGAATGCTTCACTATGCACCCATTCTACAATGAAACAAATGCAATCCCACCAATCAGGGTCAAAGAAGAAAAACTCACTCACATCCTGGGACTCAGTTTGGCCAGCAGTTGATGCTGAAGACTGGCTTCAGTGGGTTACCACCGAGAAATGTAACGGTCCCTGGCATTCGACACAGGCTCAAACAACCGAGCTTAACGCACCCATGGCCTACCCCATCGTGCGGAGGCACTATGGACAAGTAAATGTGACGCAGTACCATGACACCCCAACACGGCATAGAGATCGCATGAATAAGCAGCAGAATAGACGCACCAAAGACCATCGTGGAGGAGCAGCCAGGACATGGCCGTCGTCAAAGCTAGCACATGGCAAAGCCTGCGGTGTAACTCCGTGGCACACACGTCACGCTTCACGAGCCATCCCTACCACCGCAACCAGGTGTGTGGTGAGCAGTGTTGGGCGCCATGCAGTGGTGCACGTCCCCAGGCAGACACACACCAGACCTAAGGAACAGCAAGCGATGGTGCTTCTCAGACAAAATTCTGTAGAGTCTGGGGGACTTCAGGGCTCGAGCCATCAAGGGGCCCCGATCAAATTTGTTGCAGCATTGGACCTGCTAACGAGACACTGGAGAGCACAAAATCCACATGTCTGGCTTTCAGATGCGCCAAAAACTTGCTTCTGCCGCCGCGTAATAGCCGCACCTGGTAGCTGGTGTTTGCCTCCAGCAGCTGGCGGTTCATGCGGCTCATCGTAGCTTGAACCACAGGTGAGTTCACACGCTCTGCCCTGCACGCCACCACCACCCACCACTCGCCACCCACCACCCACCACCCACCACCCACCTCCCACCACCCGCCACCCACCACC